>CAUYSK010058463.1:0-17678 GCA_963575035.1 Avahi laniger
AAAAATGCTCAACATCTCTAATCATCAGGGAAATGCAAATCAAAACCACAATGAGATATCACTTATCTTCAGTGAGACTGGCCTTTATCAAAAAATCCCAAAACAATAAATGTTGGTGTGGATGTGGGGAGATAGGAACACTCATACACTGCTGGTGGAACTGCAAACTAGTGCAACCTCTGTGGAAGACAATATGGAGATACCTTAAAGAGATACAAGTAGAACTACCATTTGATCCAGCAATCCCATTACTGGGCATCTACCCAAAAGAACAAAAGACACTCTATAAAAAAGACACCTGCACCCGAATGTTTATAGCAGCACAATTCACAATTGTAAAGATGTGGAAACAACCCAAGTGCCCATCAATACATGAGAGGATTAATAAAATGTGGTGTATGTATACCATGGAGTACTATTCAGCTATAAGAAACGATGGTGATATAGCACCTCTTGTATTCTCCTGGATAGAGCTAGAATACATTCTACTAAGTGAAGTATCCCAAGAATGGAAAAATAAGCACCACATGTACTCACCAGCAAACTGGTTTCACTGATCAACACATAAGTGTACATATAAAAGTAACATTCATTGGGTGTCGGGCAGGTGGGAGTGGGGAGGAGGGAATGGGTATATGCATACATAACAAGTGCGCTGCGCACCATCTGGGGGATGGACACGCTTGAAGCTCTGACTTGGTGGGGGAGGGGGGACAAGGGAAACATATGTAACCTAAACATCTGTACCCACGTAATATGCTGAAATAAAAAAAAAGAAGAAGAAATAAGGGTATAATAAAGACAAAAAAAAGATGTCTCCCCAAAAAATTTGTCCCAAAATTCCCACAGAAAGGAAATATCAATCATAGTTCTTTAGGCAGAAAGAATATAATCCCAGACCAAAATACAAATATATATAAATATATATTTATATATTTCTTTGTAATTTTATAAATAATTTATATTTATTTATATTATATATTTATATAAATATATATTTATAAATATATATTTATATATAATAATATATAATATATAAATATATTACATAAATATATGTGCAGGAAGAAACAAAGAGTAATGGAAATAGTAAATATATAGCTAAATCTGAATAAAAATAACACAAAACAGTAATAATGTTGTGTAAGATTTAATATGTGTATAGAATTAAAATACATGACAACAATTACAAAGAGGTTGGGGATAGGTAAATCTTATCAATGTGTCTTAAAATCCTTATGTTGTCTGGGAAGTGGTAAAAGTACTAATTTACTAATTCATTAATCACTGATAAATCAAGATCACATACTGCAATCTCTAGGGTAATTACTGATGCATGAGTAAAACAATGAATAAAAACCTAATAGGAAGAGGCAAATAAAATAATAAAAATTATTTGATAATCAGGAAATAGGAAAATAAGAGAGAAAGAGGACTATTGAAAAGACAGAACAAACAGAAAACGAATAGTCGTATAGAAACTTTAAAGATATTAATAATTGCATATAAATAAAGTAAAAATATCAATTCAAAGAAAAATATTTTACGACTGAATAATAAGGCTGAAACCCAACTATATGTTGCATAATAGAGACACATTTCAAATGCAAGGGCGCAGAAAGTTTGAGAATAAAAAAATGGAAAATGATATGATATGCAAATATTATCCAAAAAAATTAAAGAGCTGGCATAGCTAAACTCATATCAAATTAGTAGAATTTAATGAAAAAAGTATTACCAAAGATAACAAGGAAGATTCCATAATGATAACAGCATTAGTTCAACAAGATATAAAAAGCATAATAAAGTAAGCTTTGAAGATATGGAAAGCAAAAATCAATAGAAGTAATAAAATCAAGAAACCCACAGTTTTAGATTTTAGATAGAGATTCTTAACATATCTGTCTCAGTAACTGATAGAAAAGCAGACAAAAGATGAGTAAGATATAGAAAATTTGAACAAAGTGGCTAATAAATTTGACAGCAATAGCATATATACAAGAGTGTAAAATATACATTATTTTCCAATTGCGTTTAGAACAGTTATCAAATTGACCATATGATGTACAATAATCAAGCAGAGTATGTTCTCCGATTAAGGAGGAACCAAGGCAGAAGTTAGTTACAAAAAGAGAACTATGCAATTTCCCAACCTACAGAAATTAAGAAAAACTCTTTGACACAACAGAGGATTAAGGAAAAAATCTCAATGGATCTAGTACATTGAGTTTTTTAAAAAGAGAGAAAAAAGATACAAGTTGGCAATACTAGAAATAAAAAAAAAGACATTACAGGTTCATTAGACTTTAGTGAATAAGAAGATATTATGAAAACCTTAATGTCAATAAATTTTAATGATTTAGATGAAATGATAAGTTGCTAGCAAAAACAAAATTTACTAAAATTGGCACAAGAAGAAATGAAAAATCTTAAAATATCTGTATAAATTACAGAAACTGAATCTATGAAAAATAATTGTCTTATAGGAAATCTCAAAATCAAAACAGATTTTTTTTGGTAAATTCTACCAAATGTTTAAGGAAGAAAGAATGTCAATGTATTATAAACAATTTCAGAAAATAGCAAAATGGAAAACCCTTTCCAACCCATTTTAAAAGGCCACTATGATCTTCATATCAAACCCTGATTTTATAAGAAAGAAAAAAGATCTAACATTTTTCACAAATATAGGTTCAATAATTCTGATAAAATATTAGCAATTGAACCCAGCAACCAAGAGAATTTCACTCCCAAGAAGTCAGTTTAACATCCAAAAAGTAATCGAAGTAACTCACTTCTATATAATAAAATAAGAAATCATATGACCATCTCAATAAATTGAAAATTTTAGAAATCTATAAATAGAAGAGAACTTTAATGATATAAGAAAACTACAGAAAACCTAAGGCTAAGATTACACACAATAATGAAATAGTAAAAGCTTTCCCCTGGATATGAGAAACAAGGCATGATGCTTTCTATCAACACTTATTTCTATTCAGCATTGCTCTAGAGGTCCTAGCCAGTACAATGAGGCAAGAAAAAGAATTATTGGAAAAGAAGGAAAGAATAAAAATGATATTATACACAGATATTATACTGTGTATATGTAGGAAATTGTTTAAATATAAGAAACTCAGAAGAATATGGAGACAAATTATAAAATTAATGAGTGAGCTGAGGTAGGTCACCGGTTACAAGATTAATATCAAAAACCAACCATTCATATCTATATAATATATAGCCTAATGAAAACTACATAAATTTATTGAGAAACATTTTTAAAACCTTAAATGAAAGAATAAGACATATTTGTGAATCTAGAGACTCAATATTGTTGACATGTTAGTTCTTCCCAAAAGGATCAATGGATTAGTGCAATCCTAGCTAATACTCCAGCAGGGTATTCATTTGTGTGTTTGTGAAGTTCATATGGAAATGAAACGGCAAGAACAGCAAAGATAATTGTGAGTATGGAGTACTTATACTCCTGGATGTCATAAATTATTATAGAGCCACAGCAATTAAGGCAGTATGGTATTTAGTGCAAGGACTGACAGATAGACAAGTAGAACTGAAGAGAGAATCCAGAAACAAATCTAACCTTGCACAAACATTCACATTTTAACAAAAGTCAGACGTCAGCGCAGTATTGGAAGGATGGTCTTTTCAATAAATGGTGCTAAGTGATTTGGATATCCGTATAGAAAAAGAAAATTTTTATTCCTGCCTCACTCCACATAGAAAAATCAATTCAAGGGAGATTGTTGATATATTATAAATGTGAAAGATAAAACAATAAAATTTCTGGAAAATAGCATGAAAATTTCTTCTCCACCTTGGAGTAGACAGAGAAACGTTAACCATCATGGAGAAGACTGATTAATGGGAGCAGTTAAAATATTACAATCTCTGATCATAAAAAAACACCACTAACAGGAAAAAAGACAAGCCACAGACTGGGAAAAGACATTTGCAATGTATGTAGCTGACAAGGGACTCATTAAATATCCATGCATTTGTCTAATAAATAAATTTTGAAAAAAACAGATAACTGAATGGAAAGTAGGCAAAAGTCTTGAATTGGCAGTTCACAAAAGTGGATGCCCAAATGGCCAATAAACATGTGAAAAGAAACACTACATCATTATTCATCAAGAAAATGTAAATTAAACAATGAGATATAAGTAAACACACTTTACAATGACTCAAATTAGAAGCACTGATAGGAAGTGATAACTAATTGAGGCAAGATGTGTTACAAATGGAACTCCCAAACTGCTGGGAGACAAAATTGTTACAACTGCATCAGAAAACTATTTGGCCCTACTTGCTAAAGTTGAATGTAGATAGATGAAACATGGATGGAAGTAGAGGTCATCATGTTAAGTGAAATAAATCAAGCATGGAAAGACAAATACGGCATCTTCTCGTTCATATGTGGGGGCTAAAAACGTGGATCTCATAAAGATAGAGCAGACTGGTGTTCACCAGAGGCAGGGAGGGGAGGGGAGGCACTCAAAGGGCTGATTATTGGGTACCAATGTACAGTTTGATAGAAGAAATAAGACATAGTGTTTGATAAATCAGTAGGGTGACTATAGTTTACAACAATCTACTGCATATTTCAAAATAGCTAGAAAAGAATAATGCAAATGTTTCTAGTGTAAAGAAAAGACAAATATTTAAGGTGATGGATATCCTAATTATACTGATTTGATCTTTAGAGGTTATATGAATATATTAAATTATCACATGTACCCTCAAAATATGTATATCTATTACGTATCAATAAATAAAATTAAAAATAACAAGTCTTCCAGGTGATTTAATAATGATGCATACTAATGTTTGAAGATCACTGGTCCACGTTCTTCTAACACAACTACAGGTGCTAGTTGTAATCATTGTAATAAACTGTAGTCTTTGAGCCCTCGTGACGTTTCATGGCTCCATATCCTATCTTCTTCCCTCCAACTGAAGAATTCTTTGCCTCCATCTCCCTCCATATGACTAACTCCTGTTTATAATTTAAGATACAGGTAAACATCACCGCCCCTAACTGTGAGGTCTGACTTTGATCCTAGTCCTAACTCTCTGCGCATACTTTTACCGTAGCAGATATATCACATTCCCTTGGCACTCTCCCCAGTTTCTTGAGGACAGGATCTACATCTTATTTTACTTTATTCTCAGAAAATAGTAAGTGCCCAATGAACATTTTTTAAGAGAACAAATTAATCCTACACACAACAATGTACAATGCTGAATGAAGAAACCAGACTCAAAAGAGTAGTACACAATGTAAAATCGTATTTATTTAAAATTCAAAAATAGGCAAAACCAATTTTTGGTGATTGTGGTTGGTTGCAAAAATGACTGCAATACTTTGAAGCCACTTGCATTAGGAGGCAGTGTCTCACCCCGTGAAACTAGGCTGGCCTTGTGACTTGTTTTGACAATAGAATGTGGCAGAGCAATGGGTCAGTCCTGAGTGGAGGCCTCAGGAAGCCTTGCAGCTTCTACTCTGACTACCGTTCCAATGCTGCCACTCTGTGAACCAGCCTGGGTCGCTTGCTGGAGGGATTACACTCTGGTCAAAAGTCAACCACCCCGCCGCCCTGCAATGGTGGCTACCTGCAGGTGCATGCGCACAAGCCCCCGCTGAGATTAGCTGGTCTGTTCCAGATCCAAGAACTGCCCAGCTGAGTTGAGCCCAAATTGTCAATCCACAGAAGTGCAAATGACTGTTGTTTTAAGCCACTAAATTTTGGAGCCCATTGTTGTGCAGCAAATCTAACTGATAGGGTGGTGAAGAAAATAGTAGTGATTGGGAGATCCACTAACAGGGGATTCTGGGGTGTTTATAGTAAATCTGTTTCCTGATCCAAGTGCTGAGGAAACACATGCATTGACAATGTGAAGATTCATTCAGCTGTGTAATTATGATATTTGTGGGGTTTCCTATGTATATATTTATTTCAATTTAAAAAGTAAAAATCAAATCAAATCTTTATGTACTGAGTTGGAATAATCTCTTAGATATGTTTTTAAGAAAGAAAATGAGAGCTCAGAAGAGGGCTTGTGGTATCTACCATTTGTATTAAAAAAAAATGTATTCGTGTGTTCATGTGTGTGTGTGCTTAACGTGGGTCCATACTTACTTGCATATCCATCATCTATATCTTTAAGCATACAGAACACACCAGCAAGGCCACCTACAGGAGCAAATAGGTGACTTGGGAATGGAATGGGATTAGAGAGACAATTTTCACTGCTGACCACTTTATACTTTTTGAATTTCAAATCACATAAATTTGTTACCTATGTTTTAAAATTTAATAATAAATTTTTAACTTTAAAAGACCACTCTCTTGGGTACTCTCTTGTAAAAGCCCACATAAAAATTTTGGGGAAGCAAATATCAAGAGAAATGCTAGAGAAATACCCAGCGATGTGAGGTCGGGTGGTAGGATTTGGTGTGAGAAATAAAATATTATATCACTTCCACTGTTGTAAACTGTCACCCAGATCTGAAATCAAGAAGAGCTAGTCATGGCATTTTAATTGTTTTATATGAGAGTCAGACTGGCTTGCCATCAATTTAGTGGGCTAAAAATGAGAGAATTTTAAGTCCAGAGAATTGGAAAAGACAGTAAAGAAAAGCTCAAAATTCCAAATTAGAAGTGGAGTACAGTACACTCAAAGGCATATTCTAATTGGTGCTTATTCATAAGATTATGAATCACAGTATAATTGAAATCCTTAAGGATTAGTGAAAAAGTCACCAATTTTTTTTCAACGTAATTAAGAAAATGCTGTCTTTTTTAAGAAAAACAAAACCATTTGTTTCCGTGGTTAATTCTGGAAGGAGAATTTTGTTTGCTGGGAGACCAAGAGATACCACTTTTGTTGCCTTGAGCTTATCATCCTTTTACTATTTTTCCTTTGAAAAAAAATTATCAATTCTGCTGCCACTGTGGTATTGGGCCACAGCCCTTGTTGGGATCTCAACTTCCGTGGTACCCGAACTGTTTTGAAGGGCAGAGACTCCTGATACTGCAATCCCCAGTTTTTTTACTGCCTTTGAGATATTTTGACACTTTCCTTACCAAGAACAAAGTGTCAAGAACAAGAGAATTTCACACTTTAAAACTTTGTTTGCTGAAGCAAAGCACGCCTCTTTCCCAGATAATTGGCACCAAAAATTCTTCAGGTGTGTCTCAGGATGTAATTCCATAGGTTACTCTGGTACTCATTAGAGATCAAACAGAGTAACCTCAAAATTCGCTATAAAAATCTTTGAATATATTATACTGTAAAAATTAAATATACATGCTTATTTCTTGAAGAGTTTTATGGCTTAATGTTGTAAGTTATTATAAAAAATTAAAATAGGTCTAAAATAAAGCTTTCTTAAAAAGGAGGAAGCAGGGTTATTTGTCTGTAACTTAAATTGCTTATGACTTGTAACAGGGTAATGTTAGGCTCTGTTGTAGCAACAATCAAACCCCCAAACATCTCATTGGCTTATCACATATCACAGTAAAAAATTTATTTCTCATTCATGCAAAGTTCACCATGGATTGGGCGGCTGACCTGTGCGTCTCTCTTTCAGGCTATGGCTTGGGGCCCCTGGCTCTTACCGTATCAAAGCTGCGTCATCAGAAACATGTGGTCTCCAGAGTCATCACAGGTGGAGAAGACAGGGATGAAGAAAGCACATTGATCCTTAACCACCTTGGCTTGGCAGTGACACAGATCGCTGCTGCCAGAGCTAGTCACAGAGCCCCAGTCTGACTGCACGGAAGCTGGGATATATAGGGGGTACACGGATATCCAGAAGCACTAACTGACTATGCCACATGATGAGCCTGGCAGTTTGGGAAAGCAAGCAATGCACGTATTGACTCATTTTATTTTCGCAGCCACCCCTCAAGGAGAGAACTATTAATATTCCCATTTTGCTGATATGGAAAGTGAGGCATATTGAATTTAAGTAAGTTCCCAACGTCACACAGTCATTAAGTGAAAGAGCTAGGATTCAAATACAGTGGGACTTCAGAGCCTGTACATGTAACTCCCACACTCTACTCTTTCCACATGGAAAGCAAAGTATAGGGCTGGAAAATTATCAACACGTTGACCAATCTTCTTCTTTAATGGGTTAGAAAAAAACCTGGTAGATGTGGGATTCTTTCAATCGTAGGAAAGTTTCTGTGCACCTATTTTGTTTGAAATAATCATCTAGACTCCCTAAACTGGCAGGACAAAAAAAAAGGCATATAATTGTTCAATCTTCGCTTCTTTGCTCTTTGCTTCAGCCATATAATCTTGGCCTTGAGGTTCCCTGAAGAATTTTGGAGTTGAAATCCACAGTGTATTTTCTTACCCTCATCCTCTTTTGCAAGTTGCTGCTGTATGGAACATATGCAAGGTGTTGGATTAGAAAGGCACTCGTTGGATTAGAAAGACTCAGTAAGTGGTGAAAGAAACACACATTTTAAAAATTTTGAATGTTATTCATTTCTGTCCCCTCTAGGTGTCTGTGAAAAATTGATCATAATTAGAAAGGGACAATATCACTGGATGACAAGAGGCCCCACATTCCATTCCAGAGAGTCAGTTTCTACAGATCCAAACCAGATAAACAGACCTTAGACCCTATTTTTTTTTTATTGGCTACCAAAGAAAGTTGACTAGTGCTTTCAGAGTAAAAAAAAAAAAAAGTCCATATAAGAAACTGACATCCATAAGAAAAAAATCTAAGCTTACTTATTTTGCATAATCAACTGCATGTATTAAACAAAAATGGTACTTCTACAATACATAGTTCATGAGTCAGTGTTCACTGTGAGATTTTCTGGAACTACAAAAATTTGTGTTTTTTCAATCTAAATTTGTTTTTAAGCTTCAGGGGAAGAAATTATGCTAGGACTATCATTTATTTCTTAAAATTTTGTAAATGTATAAGTTAGTTTTGATGCACCTAGTGAATCAACAGCAAAAATATTGTCATATCTAGAGCAGGTGTTTCTATAATTGTGATATATTAGTTGGAATATTTGCAATGCACATTGTTCTCAAATTCACGCCTCCTTTTGAAAGAAATAGAAAACTTTATTCTGGAGTCAACTCTGCTGGATTCAATGATCTACAACAAGGATTTTTCCACCAAAGATCCTCAAGGACCAAAGGAATTTGCAAAGGCTGTTTTGAGAACCAGGGACAGGAACTCTGTCCCTGTATTCTCCTTTCTGCTTTCCTTGGTGCCCTAGAAATAGAGGTACTCATTCCTTCTGTAAAGAACCCTTCTTTATGGCCCCTATATCTTTTTCAACTGTCCCTTAAGACTTAGCTAAAGATTTCTCCTATGTAAACCTTTCCTTGATTCTCTAAGAAACATTTTTTCCTAGGCTGCCACCACATTTTGTACATACCCCCCTTTAGCAATTGTCTTAATGTATTAATGTTCTCCCTGGTAGGCTGTAGGTAAGTTCACAGAAGCAGGAACCATGACTTTCATCTTTTTAAGCCCAGGACTTCTTAAACATTAAGTCCTGACACATAGGTGCTCTTAGTAAATATTGTTTAATAAATGAATATATTCAGTTTCTAGGAGGAAATAAGAAAACACTTTACATTTGAATGTGGAAAAAAGGAAACCCTCATATGTTGTTGGTGGAAACATAAATTGGAGCACAGAAAATGATACCCTGAAACATGGCACTTTGGCATATTGAATGCTTTTGTTAGGTAGATAGTGAGGGATTCCAGGTCTCCTAGGGACGAAAGTGGGTGCTGTTGTCCCCTTCTTGGTCCTGTCCAACCCTGATTCTCTGTACCTGGAGAAGGAAGGAATACTCTTCCAATCTGCCAATCAGAATTTGATAGGCCAGCTGCAAAAGAATGGAGAGGACTCTCTAGCCTACAGGCCAAGCAGCATAGGTACCATAGAGTCCAGAAATTGACCTAGAACAACCTGCATGCGTAATTGAGACTCAGGTCATGTGACTCCCAGCTGTCCAATCAAAGTGGTTCCATGGTGACCTCTGAACCACAGGGACGTCCCTGTCTGGGCACTATAAAATAAAACGCAGACCATAGCCAATCTCTCTTTGCTTCCTTCCTTTGGCTCTCACTTTGCTGCAACAACTGGTCCTGTCTTCATCTATGGTGTATGTACCATGCTCTGTAAACCTGTATCTTGCTCTTGCCCTATAATCCTATCTTTCTCTCCTCAATAAACCTCATTTTCGTGCTTGCCTAGCTTTGGTGCGTCCGGTTATTCTTCACCCATGAGCACTCCAAGAACCAATATTTCAGACTGAAACCTGACACTTTGAAAATTGAAAGCTCTCAGAAATAAGCCTCGGAGCCAAGGTCTCTCTCTGACCTTCTCCCACCTGCCTCTCTGATCCTCTTTCCTAAAGCACTGGCAGAGATTCTCTGTGGAATTTTTTTGTTTGTTTGTTTTATCTAACTAAGAAAGCTTCTTTCCAAAAGAAATGCAATTGTCTTGATACTCCTTCCCTAGGAATCTCATCAAATAACCAGCAAAATCAACCACGAAAGAAGAAACCGGAAATTTTCATTAGCCCAAACATACTTCTCACCTATTCTCCTGAGGGCAGCTCCAGAGATTACCTGGGCAGCTTTATCTGCATAATAAAACAACCTTTGTCCACAGTGAGGTTCTGCCCCTCACATTCCTCTCAAGGCTAAAAATAATTTAAAGTTCCAACAGCTTTAAGTTTGAAATATTTAATTTCCTACGTACTTGGGATTTAGAAGAGTTGAACCCACAGAAACAGAAAGGAAAGACATGAAGTCAAGGAGTGGGGGAAATAGGAGATGTTGGTCAAAGGGTACAAATTGTCAGTTATAAAATGAATAAACCCTGGAGATCTAGTGTACAGCATTGGGACTATGGTTAATAATGATGTATCCTGTATGTGAAATTTGCTAAGAGAGTAGGTAAGTGTTCTCACCACATACACGGAGACACACACAGGGTAACTATGTGAGGTAGTAAATATGTTAACCAGCTTGATTGTGGCAATGATTTCACAATGTATATGTATATCAAAACGCTACATCGTAAATCTTAAACATATATTAATAAAACTGTTATTCGTCAATTATACCTCAATAAATCTAGAAAACAAAGAAAGTATATTGCATTTAGAAAATAAGATGAATTCCATACTGTAATAACCAAATTGAGAATTCTAATCAATTTAAAATATAATATATGATAAAATAATTTCTATTATACAAACAACACAGTATTTGAACGTAAGAAATTTCATCTTGCAGTGCCGTGCGGAAGGCAGATGGTTTCCACTTGTACCTAGGTTTCACACTTTAGGAGAAGTTAGTAGGATTAAGTTCAAATGTGAGCTGACAAAAAAGCTAGAAGCATGCTGACTTGTTAAAAAAAATAGCATAACATTTCCCCAGTTAGAATCTAAAAGGGTAGGAGGAGGGTTTCTCCTTCAGCTAATCATCACCACTCATTAATGAGTTGTGCAGAGGACAGAGAAGTAGGACAGGGATCAGGAAGCCAGGCTCACCTGCAGGAGAGATCTAATTGTCTGCCCCAGAGATAAGGCTGCTCTCCAGTCCTAGCCCTCATGGACTGAGACCAAGCAGTAGCCTGGGCTTGCCATGGTTCCTACAGCCCAGGAGAGAACCCTGGCTGTGGCCCATTTATTGAGAAGCTGCAAACTTATCTTAGCAAGAAGACCAGGAGAAACCTGACGCTTTCATCTGTTACTGGCATCTGGGTCTATTGATGCCTTCCAGAGTCCCTCTAATCTTCCTTGCAGCCTCTACTCATTCACAGAGAAGAAGGATGCCCATAAGAGAGTCACAATTAAACAGCAGAATTTAGCACACTCCTCTTCCCTTATTATTTGCACGTTCCTTAGCTCACTCTGCTGCTTCCAGGGGCAGCAGAAAGGAGCAGCCTAAAGCTTACAAAGTACTTGCGCCTTGGAGCAGCATGGTCAATGGCCCTACCTGGTGAGAGATGATCAGTGACACTTCCCACGTGCCCTTATATGGGACAGTGTCAGTAGCTGTTCATTGCTGTTCTTTCCCCATTCCCATTTTCTTCCTTTCCTTGAAAGCTAGTTTAGTATATTTGTTATTTAGCCCTTGGATCTACATTCAGTGTATCTATTTGGATGTCATGTACCATAAAAAAATAGATTTGTTTCGTGTTTGTGCATTTTCGATTACATTTATGGTGTTAGGCTATTAAACATTTTTCCATTTTGTACGCCACCCCATATTTTGAAATCTATCCAGGTGGCTATATGCAAACCTAGTCCATTACTGTTACCGGCATATACCACATTTTATTTACAACATTCCCCTAGTGATCTTCAGCTCCTTCTTTCCACGAACCATGCTGCTGTGAATATAACCTTTGGCAACCTGAACGTGAACCTGTGAAGCTGGCTTGGTGCCTAACTTTGAAATCAGCCTTAGCACAGAGTCATATTCAGAAGGGGATTATTTTGACAAGCTAAGATAATCGAAATTGAACAGCTAAATAGCTTTAAATATATCCCTTTCTCTGTTTATTTCTCTTTTAAACTCTCACTCAAATACAGCCTGTAGAAATGTTGGCCTCTAGCACTGGTGCCCATCCTCTTTTCATTCTCTCCTCCCTCTGTTGCCTCCCTTCCATTCCCAATGGAAAACGGTCTCTTTCACGCTCCACTCTCATCCCTGATAATGTCTCCGTGACCAAGTGCCAGGACGGAGGAACAGAAGGGAGACAGGATAGGCTGGCAACATTTCTCCCCAGCAGCTCCCCACAATCCTGACTCTCTGTTAGCTTTCTCTGTCATAAATCACAATTCCACTAGGGAATTTTGCTATATGCTATGTTCTCTTTTGGCCAATTGAAAAGACATGTAAGAATGACATATGACTATTGGTAATATGTAGTCATTTATTTCTGGTGACTTTAGATGAACTGGATGCACTGGAGGCACATCCCGTACGATAATACAGCCTCTTCACCAGGAGCCTGGAGCTCTCCCAGCAACACTTATCTCTCTAATTAATACCTGCACCCCAACTCCCGTGGCACTGCCAGGCCGCCTGACTCTCTTCTGAAAATGGAGCATAACAACTGTTACTTTCTAACATACTCTATAATGTAGGTATTTACCAGGTTTGGCTCACTCTCCACCAGCCCTTTGCTCCTGAAGAGCAAGTGTCTGTGTCTTTCGGGCTCTCTGATGTATCCCCAACGCCCAGAACAGTGCCCAGCAGACATGCAGTACAAAGACACGCACCTAGCACACATTCACGTATGTGATAAGGCAGGAATGAATGTGAGTGAGGCAGAGAGTCAGTGATCTGCACAAATGCTCCCTGGCCTTTCCAAGGGTCTGTCCTGGGGCACTTGGACAAATCCTGCAGAAAGTTCTCTGAGAACACCAGCCTCTACCTTTCTCAATCTTCCTCCAGGTGGCAGTTTATGGCAACCACCTCAGCTCTTGAATTTGATGAGTCTCTTTCTGCCAAAGCCATTCATTGCTGGAAGGAGGCTTCTGAGTGGAGTTCATTTGCAAACCACCTGCAGGCCTGCTGCCTCCTGTGGGACTGTGTCTGAGCCACAGGAAATGTACCCCCTGACCTGCCTTCAGTGGAGGCACCACATGCTTTCAGTGCAGCCCCTCCTCCGTACTCTGCTGCCGGGCAGTTGGCACCAGCCAGTGTTTCATCTTGACTCTTCCAGGAAGTGTTGGTAGAAGGAAGCACATCCTCCTCTCCCCGACAGAGGCAGTGGGAATGACACCAAAATTATGTCATCTGGCCTCCTCAGCCTCCCCTCTTTTATTAATGTATCTTTAAGGAGTCACTAAAAGTGTTTTGACGTCTCTTTTTACAAGTCCTATACACTTGGGACATACTTATACTAAAAAATTATTTACAGTATATTTGAAATTCAAATTTAACTGCGTATATTCTATTTTTTCTGGCAATCTTACATATGGCTGGTGTAGTCCTCCTCATGTTGAAATAAGGGCTACTTACCACCTATTGTTTTTCACCTTGGCCTGGGGGCCTCAAAGGAAGAAAGTGTTCCATTTAAAAATTATAATAGTACCAAATAAATCCATCCACAGGACAATACGCTAAACCTTATAGCACTTAGTCTGTATTATGTATCTCATCTATGTCATTCTTTGCTCCCTACTCTCACTCAATAGTCATGCAACCAGACTATTTTTTTTTCATTTCTGTAGAAATGAATACTAGAAAGGATTCATCAAGGTACAATTTTTCTAAAGTTCAAAACTTCACGAAAAGCCATATTAAAACTTTTTACATGGTAAAGGCGAGACATTAATAATACCAGACTTCAGAATCTCTCAGGCAAATTTTTCTCTTTCCCGAATTGCTTGTCCAAACATTTGGAGCAGATTCAAGCCTTTTATTCTTTGTGAAGTGCCCCGGCTTGGCCTGCAGGTATCCTTTGGAGAACTTTCCCTGCAGAGATCACTGCCCCTCTGGGGTAAGAACTGAAACTGTGACCTCTTAAGTAAATGAGCCAGCTTCCAGTGGCACCTGGCCTTTCTCAATGCCTCATTAAAATAGCTCCGAAGAGATACAAAAATGAAAATTCATAATACCTGTGAAAACTAGAACTTGAGCTTATTTCCAAAATCTAGATGAATCTGGCTTTAATGCCCCTGGAACCTGACTCATAAGCACCATGCCACAGTGAGGGGACCCCCTGTGCTTTGTGTCTAAAGGGAAGAACTACACTTGAATGGAGGGAGAAGAACCCTTTGTCTCACTTCCACTGCATAGGACATTTAGTTGAGAAACACGTGAACTGTGCCTTTCAGAAAACTAGCCGACTAGTCCTTCACTGAGCTCATGGCATTTTTTTTTTGGAAAGCCAGATGGTAATTTCTCATTTTACTCACCCCTACCTCAACCCTATCTACATCCAGAGACTGTAGCTCTTCAGAAAACACCTGGGCAAGACTTAGGTTGTGGGCTACCAGCATAGTAGTCTCCATAAATAGAGCACTATGGGTCTGGGAGGAGACAGAAATAGAAGCAGTAAAAACCAGGGCTAGAGTTTCCCAAGCAGTCCATCTGTTCCGTGTACTAGCGAGCCGGCAGTGGACGTAGGAGTGGATCCCATTTCTGTCGGAGAGAGCAGAAGTCGACAGGAAATGTGTGAGGCGCTGGGCTCACCAACCTACCCTCCATCTGCAACTCCAGCAGAGACTGAGCCACTACAGAAGTGATCGGAGCAGCGGGGCAGGGGCCTCATCCCACCTGCTTCGCATCTGAGGATGTAGCAACCTGAAAAGTTGGGAAGATTAAGGGAAAGCGAACACCTTCTGGAAGACTCAGGAAAAGAAAAAAAGATACCTCTAGAAATTTTTATTCAAGGAAGCAAAAGAAAAAAAAATTGAAAGTTGTTTCTATCTCAATAGATGATGAAATGAAAGAGAAAAAGGTCAGTGAGAAAATAGACCTAGAAGCAATAAGATGAGAAGAAAGTAGGCTTTATTAAAATAAGAAATGCTGTAAGAAAAAAAATTTTTTCGAAAAGCAGAAATAAGCCCTCATTTAAGGCAGAAATAGCAGAACTGGCACTGACAGACTAAGTAATGTGGAAGACGAACTTGAGAATTCATTATAGAACAAAGACGGAAATGGTGATAGGGAAAAAATGACAGATACAGAAACTCAAAACAAAGATCTCACTAAATATTGGAATGATGTTCTGCATGGAAATATTGGTGGGCCAATTGAAAACCTGATGGATCAAAGGTAAACAGGAAGGGAGTATATTAAGAGAAGATACTTATGAGATGCCTAAAACTAACAGGAGATTACCACTTGGAAGAGCAAAGACTGCCTCCAAATCTTCAAGGATGGATGGATGCATATCAGAAGAAGAGAGGGAGAGAAGGACATAGGAAGGGACGGCAGCAGCAAGCATCGGGGAAGAAAGATAAATGATAGTTGATCTCGAAGAAGAAAGTAAAAGAATGAACAGAATTAATAGAAATAGGCCTCAGAGATTTTTATTGTCTTTTTACTTTTCTGTAATTTTCATTTTAATAATCTGTTTTATAATACACATGTATTATGCATGAATTGTGTAATGTATCATAACATAAATATCATTAAAGAAGTTATTTTTAAGCATCCATAATCCCACCACCGAGGTTTATAACTACTATTAACATTTGGTATATTTCTTTTGGAACATTTTCTATGCATAAGCACCTTCCCAAATCATTAAGTATTCTTCAAAAATGATTTCATCACTTTTAAAGATTGGACAGTATTACATTCATTGAATGTACTGTAATAATTTCCAATTTGTCCCCATTATTGGAAAGGTGTGCTATTTCCAAATTTTAACACAACAATTAATTTTTACATAAATTTTGTTAGCATTTCGGGTTCCTTTTTTACCAGGCATTGGTAGATGTGAAATGACTGTGTTTAAACATTGCTTAGATTCCTTATTCCCTGTCGTCCTATTGCCTTCAAGAATAAGTTATTAATAATTCTTACTCCTACTGTGTGAAATCTCCATATAACATCACCAACCCTATTTTTTTAAAGTCTATGCCAATTTAATAAGTGAAATATTATAACATTGTTTCAATTTGTCTTTTTTATTAGTAGTTAAGTTTTTAAATTTCACATTTATAAGCCATCTGTTGCTTTTGACCTTAGAAAATTCCACCAAATCTGGGTTCAAGATCATCTTTGCATGGGGCTCTGACCACCCCATTCAGACTCCCCATCGGCAGCCTCACCTCACCCACCCAACGCCCTTGACCTGCACTGCTTTTTACTATGTCACAGTAACTACCACCCACTTGTATAATTTGTAATTTACTTATTTGTTGTTTCTATTTTTTATTTTCTGTGTAGCTATCTCTTCCCGCTATTGTGTAATCTTCCCAAGAACAAAAATTGTTATATGCTTTGTTCATTGATACATCTCAAGATTCTCGAAGAGGGCTTGGCCAGCGGTTAAACTCTCAATCAATGTTTTTCTTTTATTTTGTTTTAATAAACATTGCATATTTTTTAAAAAAGTATCCAGTTCTTCATTAGGTGAATGAGTAAAAAAAAAAAAAAATGTTATGGTACATCCACGCCATGGAATATTACTCAGCAACAAAAAGAAATAAGCTATCAAGCCAGGAAAAGACATGGAAGAACCTTCAATGTATATTGCTGAATGAAGAAAGCCAATCTGAAAAAATTACATACTGGCCAGGCGCGGTGGCTCACGCCTGTAATCCTAGCACTTTGGGAGGCCGAGGCGGGCAGATTGTTTGAGCTCAGGAGTTCGAAATCAGCCTGAGCAAGAGCGAGACCCCATCTCTACTAAAAATAGAAAGAAATTAATTGGACAACTAAAAATGTATAGAAAAAATTAGCCGGGCATGGTGGCGCATGCCTGTAGTCCCAGCTACTCGGAGGCTGAGGCAGGAGGATCGCTTGAGCCCAGGAGTGTGAGGTTGCTGTGAGCTAGGCTGACGCCACGGCACTCTAGCCCGGGCAAAAGAGTGAGACTCTGTCTCAAAAAAAAAAAAATTACATACTGCATGATTCTAATTATATGACGTTCTCGGGAAGGCCAGACTGTAGGGACAGTA
>CAUYSK010058467.1:0-26760 GCA_963575035.1 Avahi laniger
TCCCAGCTACTTGGGAGGCTGAGACAGTAGGATTGCCTGAGCCCAGGAGTTTGAGGTTGCTGTGAGCTAGGCTGACGTCACGGCACTCGCCCCAGGCAAGAGAGTGAGACTCTGTCTCAAAAAAAAAAAAAAAAAAAAAGACAGAAATTTGGCAGAAGCCTTGACAATGTGGATATTCTTTCAACTCTGAGATTCATTTTCAAGAATTACCTAAGAAAATAATTAAAGATAATTAAGCATATATTCAAATGTATAGTATTGCGCATAATAGGGAAAAGCTGCTATTAGCTAAAATGTCAAACAATGAAAGTTTGGCATGCAGTTGTCAAAATAATGCATGGAAATATGTTAATTTACACAGAGAGCTGTGAAAAATACATGGTTAAGTCTAAAAAGTGGGTACAAAACAAAATATTCAATTTTTATGAATTAAAAGTTGTATTCATTTATAGTACATGTATATAAATTGAAGATGTATAGAATATACAGTGCTTATTTTGGTGTGGAATTAAAGGTGATTGTCATTTTCTTTTCGTTTATTTTCTTTCTACATTGAGCCTATACAATAAGTAATAAAATATGGCCCAATAAAATATTAACTTTTGTCACAGGAATAACAGATTACGTTAAAATGACCCTGTAATGTTTTAATTTTCAGTGTAATACTTTATTTAGCTGTAGCATTCCACAAAGATTTATACTAACATAAAGCTTTTATGCCAACCATCTCCCCTAAATTGATAAAAAATTTAGCAGTAGTTAAAAAAAAAAGACTTTTAAAAACGTGTTATTCATATCTACCCATTTTCCTTCTTCCTTTTTCCTCAGTAGCCCCATCAACGCTAAGAAAGTCAACGCTACCACAGGCAGCGACTCGTACGTGGGCCTGTGGAGAAACTATCTGATTCTCTGCTGCAGCGCGGCGACATCCTCATCGTCGTCGCCGACTGCGGGCTCCGTGAGGTGTTCCCCTCCCGAGACGCTGGCGTCGACCCCCGACAGCGGCTACAGCATTGATTCTAAAGTGAGCTTTTCACATCTCCCGTTGAACCGAGTGGCCCTCTAAAAGTAACGTTCTAAAATCTCTTTTCACGGACAATAAAGTAGCTTGGTTGAAAAGTGTGTGACTTGCTTACACTAAAAATGAAAATACTTCAAGAAATCCCAACACTATTTTTATGGATTTCTAGGTGGAATCAATAATAGATACATAGTTTTTCCTTGGAAAGAAAGGCCCATTAAGTTCATCATAATGAATATTTTTAAAGAAATGATCATACCTGTTTTCCCTTATTCTGGTTCCTATAGTTCTCACGCTTCTCAAAACCCAAAAGGAATTGTTTAAATAATTAAATGGCTCTGTAGAATTTTCCTAAGTCAAACAGTGATACAAAGGCTACTTGATGAAAAGAGTTACATAGTTTTTATGATATGACACAAACTGTTATGCAGTGATTCAAGGAAACTTAGAACGCTCAAGACCAGTGTCCGACTTTAACACTGATGACAGTTTTAGAAGTAATTTTGTTTTACTCATGTTCATGGATCAAAAGATACAGACTATGTTATGGAGTTGGCCTATCATATGATGGTATGTGTAAGAAATTGAGAGACCCAAGTTTTGTTCATGAACTCACATTAAGCCATTAGACAAATCACTTCCTTTTTCGGTTGTGTACACCGTAGGCGAATTTTTAAGCACCATTCACTGAAGTTTCCTCTGTCCCATTTATCGCTGACCAAAGACTGTTGAAATCTGAAACTGTTTAGTTGGACATAGTACCGTTAGTGGCTGCTATAAATGTGATGTTTTCTTTCCAGATCATTGGAATCCCATCCCCTTCATCCTTGTTTAAGCACATAGTTCCAATGATGCGCTCCGAGAGCATGGAAATCACAGAATCCCTTGTTCTAGGTCTTGGCAGGACCAACCCAGGAGCTTTTAGGTAATTATCTCCTTATGTTTTCTCTACGCACCAGCATAACTAATGTGCTACTTAGAAAGAAGATGTGGTAGGACCTAGCAGAGTACTTACTAGGATGGTTGCAAACCAGCCCTGACGTTTATGAGTTAACTAGTCATGTAACATTTAACAAGTCATTTAATTTATTTGAGCCTTTATTTCCTCATTTTGATTGAGTAGGTTAAGATACACCCTATTTTCTTCACAGCATTACTATGTAAAATCAAATATGTATATAAATATGTTGTAAAAATGATAAAATACCATACAAATCTGTAATATTTTCCTACTCGGTTTATTCACACAGTGATTCTATTAATGTGTAATCTTGGCCTTGTGGTTAAAACTCCACTTTTCTCCCTTCTTATGCAAGGGAGTCAGAGGGTGTTTCAAAGAAATGTTTGCATACATGTTTTATATCATGTTTTGATATTTGATGTTTTTGATATTAATGAAGCAAATTCTTAATTTTTGCCTGAGCTTCTGCTTTGTTGCCTGCTGGGCCCTGAATTATCTCTTTTGAGAACTTTCTCAATTGATAGGAGGTGATTTTTGAGGTTTTTGTCTTCAAGACAATGTGTACAAGAGAATAGGTTAATAAATTGTAATGTATCTATAGGTGTGGTTATGTGTCATTATAAATTAAGTTTTGGAAGACTATTTTATGACAGATAAATATACTATTGTGGTAATTGAAAAATTGGGATATAAAAGTGATCTCATCTTAAAAATCATCGAGGCAAATACTTGAAATGTCAGCAGTTTTCTATAAATGACAAAATTGTGGATGGATTTGATTTTCTTCTTACGCTTTTAAAAATTTTCCCCATCTTATAATGAATACATTTACAATTTAAAATCAAAATGTAAACAAAGAAAAATTTATCATTTTCATAGTCTTTTACCCTTTCACCCATTAATTTAATCTGTAAAATTAATCCTAAAGAAATAATCAGAAATGAAGACAATGATAAATGTACCAAGTTGTTCACAGAGGCAGCATTTATAGTAACAGAAATTAGATAAAATGTAACAATTCAATAATAAATGGTTAGGAAAATTATGGCATGTTACCCTGGGATAGACTATTATAAGTTAATTAATGGCATGTAAAAGTAACTATGCTAGGATACTATTAAGAAAAAAGGATACTATTTTATATGTAATAGGGTTTCAACTATGTAAGATGTATGTGGGTTGCAAAACTGATTAAATAAAAATATTGATAATACTTGTCTCTACAAATTAAAATAAGTGGTGTATACCATTTTTTCTGTGTCCAAATGTCCTGTAATGTAATATGTTATTTTATGATCAAAACAAAATCATGTTTAAAACAGTAGGATTAGGGTTAACACTTGTCAGTTTACACAATATATTAATATTTACATATTTGCATGTGTCAGACTATATCTGTTTAGCTGTTAATAGAATATATATCATTTTTCTTCTAGGGACCTAATAGAGGAATTACATCCCATAATTAAAGAAGCCCTTGAAAGAAGGCCAGAGGTAAGCTGTGTTCTGTACTTTCTATTGTTTAACCTTTTTTTTTTTTTTTTTTTTTTTAGACAAGGTCTCACTCTGTTGCCCCGGCTAGAGTACAGCAGCATGATCATAGCTCACTGCAACCTCAAACTCCTGGGCTCAAGCGATCCTCCTGCCTCAGCCTCCCGAGTAGCTGGAACTACAGGCATGCGCCACCATGCCCGGCTAATTTTTGTACTTTTTAGTAGAGATGGAGTCTTGCTCTTGATCAGGCTGGTCTCAAACTCCTGGCCTCAAGTGATCCTTCCTCCTCAGCTTCCTAGAGTGTTAGGATTACAGGCGAGAGCCACTGCACCTGGCCTATTAAACATTTATTTTTCTGCTATTTTCTTCACATGATAACAAAAGTTAGAAATTAAGTGAGAGATTGGCTAGTGTATTTTTCAACTTTTTTTTTTTTTTTTTTTTAAGGTACAGACTTCCCCTTTCCACCCAGGAGATCTCACACAGAAGCCCATTACATAAAACAGATGAAAAATTGCCGTAGCTTAAGTGAGAACAGAAGATAGTTGGGGTTTAGTTTGGAGTTGGCAGGCTTTTTCTGTAAATGGTCAGATAGTGAATATTTTCAGCGTTGCAGGCCATGCTGCCTCACCTCTGCCTTTTTAGCATGAAAGCATTCATGGACTACATAAATAACTGGGTGCAGCTGTTTTTCAACAAAACTTCATAGCAATAGACAGGTGGTCATCATCAAGGCCAGATAATCTTTTTATATTTTGTAGAGACGAGTTCTGCTGTGCTGCCCAGGCTGCTCTTGAACTCCTGGCCTCAAGCAGTCCTCCCTCCTCAGCCTCCCAAATTGCTAGGATTATAGGCATGAGCCACCACGCCTGGCCCACACATACACCTACAGTGAAGTAGCTGCCAAAGTGCCCAAAATCTACACTGCACAAGCAAGATAATTTTGATGAGCCGAAAAACTCTCTCTGAGATGTTCACATTATTCTTTCCAAATTACACCAGCGAGTTTTCTATCAACTTCCTTGAAGGCTTTTAAATAACGTCTTTTTACCTTTGAAATAGAATATGAAACGGCGCAGGCGTCGAGACATTTTACGAGTACAACTGGTACGAATATTTGAACTGCTGGCAGATGCTGGTGTCATCAGTCACAGGTCAGTACTGGGTTCAGGTTTGTAAAACTCTGGAATGATTAGGGAACATAATCTCTTTCTCTCCTGAAACATATAAAAGAAGTGTTGAAAAGCACCTTCGTAACAAAAAACTTGTGTGCGTCATTGTAAAAATTATTTACCAACCAAAGATGCATCCAGTGCATTAACCCATGGCCGACAATGTAATGAAAAATCTGCCACTAGAACTCGATTGCTTCAGGCGAAAGTTGGTTTAACGTTCCTATGATTTCGATATTTGTTGGGACCTGGTCGTCTAGGCAAGTGGACTGCAGTAGCCTTTTCTTGGCAGATTTACCTATTTCTTACCTCATTTTAAAATAAATCTGTTTCTTCTGGGCTTGAAAAAATAATGCGTTCATAGGCTGACCATTGTAAAGTTTGCAAGTTTATTCCCGTGAACTGTTATCTATCTTGCTGGAAAAAAATTATGAGGCTTATAGACATAATTCGTAACTGTGGTTTCCACCACTCACAAAACCATAAAACCCGGGGTCATTGCTAGAGTAGTAAAGGCATCTTGACACTAAGACCAGCTCCTTGAGGAAAATTCCATCAGCTGTGTGTTGAGAAATAACTATTTCCTTAGGAGGATAATATTGTTACCCGACCACTGAAGGAGAAAAATAATAGATTTGACCATATCCAAAAAAGATCTCTAAAAAGAAATCTTAAGGAAGAAAGCATTAATAATCAAACAAGTATAGTAACTGTGCAGATTGCATAGCATTGGTACTTTTTTTTTTTTTTTTGAGACAGAGTCTTACTGTCTTGCCTGGGGCGAGTGCCGTGGCATTGGCCTAGCTCACAGCAACCTCAAACTCCTGAGCTCAAACAATCCGCCCGCCTTGGCCTCCCAGAGAGCTAGGGTTACAGGCGTGAGCCACCACGCCTGGCCTAGCATTGATACTTTAGCATTTGTCTTGAGTATTTCTCAGTGTACCTAATACCTTTCATGTTTAATGTTGAATGCTTTCGACAAGTACCTTCAGAATAGTGCTTTAATCAAAGAGAATTTAAACTATTGATTTTTCCTTCCTAGTAAGTGAAAAGCAAATGAAAAAGAAAAAAGAAACCTCATTCTCTTTTCTGTCCTCCACAAAAATAAAACATTCGAAGTTAAGAAAAGTAAAAATTGGGACTTAGGGGCTTGATACAAAAAATTAACAACCTAATGCATACATGAATCTTTTCTTTTTTGTTTGCTTTTAATGTCATGTTAGTGAGTGAAGAATCTTTGGTACTATTTCAGGAAATGCAAAATGTTTGTGTGTTTAAAATTAACTATAAAATATATACTCACTATTGAGTAGTAATGATTTTTAACATAGTTGTATATTTTGTTTTAGGGTATTTTTCTTTAAATTAATAGAAGATTATCACTAATATGGATATTTTTCTTTCCTTGGTTAAGGAAAAAATGGGTGCTGAATGCCAAGAAGGCAGGGATCTTTGTTTTGTTGACCCAGTGGATCCCTTGTGCCTGACGCGTAGTAGAAACTCATCGAACATTTGTTAAAAGAAGGATGGTTTTGGCCTGGCGCAGGTTGCAGTCCACTAAATCGGTTTCCCATCCACGCATAGGTCGTGACCCAGAATTTAAAAAACACTCATTTAAGGAATAAAGGAAAAACTTTGGTCATAAATTTATTCATTCAACACACGTCTTTTGTTGTAGACTGATATTTTTAATATATTGTAGTACCGTTGCAACTTCTTGTCTTGTTTTCACAGGTTTAGAATGTTTATTAAAAAGCTACTCACAACTAGTAGAAAGAAATTCTTACTTTTAAAATAATTCTTTGTTAGAGTTGATTTTTGTGAGAGTTGGAAAGTACGGCTTACTATTTTTACGTCAAAAATAGTACTTTCGAAGTACTTTTTAAATATAACAAGGAAAAGCTGACCTAAATAAATGTAAATGTATAATAATAGCTAATCATTTATGTAGCACGTATTGTTTACTGAGCCTCTTCATCTGCAGTAACTCGTTTATGTTCTTACTAAAACATTCAAAGTAGGTACTTGGCTCCCTGCTTAATGACCGATGAAATGAGACGGGAACCCAATGTCCCCGTCAGTTGGTGGTTTCCAGACACAGACCCCTTGCTTCAAAGAGAATCTCACTGCGAAGATTCTTAAGGCAACTCTATTGGTCTAGAAAGATTTGAAACCCAGCACTCTGCCTCATTCGTACTGGAATTCTCTTAAATTTTTGTATGCCTGATAATACCAAGAGAATCTTGCCGGGAACAAGTACCTCATGGATATTTGATGATGCTGAAGGCATGATAAGAATAGGCATGGCTACGGCGAGAATGAACAGAACTGGTCTGTCCTCTGTCTGCCTTTTTAAACTGATCCTCCTCCTCCTCCCATATGCATCCTTTCTAAAAATCTGTATATTCTGACAGAGAGGGAATAACATTTAACACCCAGAATAGCTGATTAAAGTTAGATGTGGAGTTGAACAATATAAATTGCATTAGTAGTTCCTTGATTAAGAAGCACCATCTACTTTTATATTTAAGTCAAAATCACGTTCATTTAATTCTGGTATAGTAAGTTGCAAACTCCCGTGACCATGCAGAGCTCGTATGTGTATTATTCTGATTTCGATTACTAGGAATTTGTTTTGACTTAAATTATAATTTAAAGTCGCATGTTTTTCATCGTTTGTTTTGTTCAATGTTTGCAGTGCAAGCGGTGGCCTTGATAACGAAACACATTTCCTCAACAACACTTTATTGGAGTATGTCGATTTAACTCGACAGCTCCTGGAGGCAGAAAATGAAAAAGACTCAGACACGCTGAAGGACATACGATGCCATTTCAGTGCCTTAGTGGCGAATATCATTCAGAATGTTCCAGGTATTATTTTCCATTTCTTAAAGCCTTATTGAGTATTCAAGGGACCGCCATATTTTCTCTTCCCGTGAGTTTTTGTAATCTAAGTTTCCAAAGCAATTTGTGAACATACGGGAAAAATATGTCAGCATAACACAGATGGCTGGAGTTTGTTTTACTTTTGAATTAGTGTGAATGAATAGAAATGAAAAAGCCAGCACAGGTTTTCAGCAGTAATCAAGACACTGACACAAAAGTCTGAAGAAATCAATAGAATAAGCTCTTTGGATAAGCTCGTTCTAGATGCAATAAGCTAAAAGTGTAATGCTCCACTTAATAACCAAGAATAAAATTAACAAGATACTTTTGAGTAATGGGAGAACAGGGTAGGCCATAGACACATAATGTAATAAGGATATACAGCGTTACTAATTGATTCATTTAACCGATGCGTGTCTATTGTTGGGCAGGTACTATTAATATATTGGCAGGTACTGGTTTAGGCACTAGGAAGATTAGTATACACAATTGCGTTTTTAAAAGTCATAAATTCTTTACAAGTATAAGACAAAAATGTGACTGTAGCATTTGGAATACAATGTAAATACAAATGTTTCTTTGTCTCTCTGCAAGAAAAATTAAAGTTATTTTGTTACTGTTATAGTATTTGCAAACGGTTGATGTTTAAAGAGCATGGGTTGTGTTTTATAACAGGGTCACTTAAGCACTTAATGAGGTATATTAGTTACTAGCGTGGGAGCCCTGCTTGGATCTTTGGAAGGAAAATGATGCTATTTAAAGGAAAAGAGCTTTTTGCCCCCTAAATTTACTGATTAGAAGCTCACTAATTTGAAGATATGATTTGGTCTGTTACTAAACACTTTTCTACAACTCCCGCATTGGTTTATTGTGATAGCGCCGAGTTTCTTCAACAAAGAATGGTGCCGAGAAATTGTACTATAGAATTTCAAAATGGAAAAAAATCCTTGGAGATCATTGAAAAAACCAATGATTTTCAAATTCTGCTGGTTCTCAGAGCCCAGAGGTTCCCAGTGCCATCGGCAGGAGGCAGTAGAATGGGTTTGGACATCAGCTCTCACGTCTCACTCCAACCAGATGAGCTCCCCTTTTATCTGTTTTGTGTATCGAGATTCCACGGAAAGTTCCTTTTATAAAGGCATCTTTCCTGGTGGAAAAATGCCAAGTTTGAAAACACTCATCTAGTCCAAAGCCCTCTCTTTCCAGTGAACCAAGATGCAGGGGTGTGTCTGTGTTCGAGTCTTGGCCAAGCTCACCGCATGGCCAGGGACAGCCCGGGGAGAAGCGGGCTCCCGACCCCCACCTCTGTGCCAGCCTTTGGGTGCCAACCTGCCGGCTGGTGGCGCGGCTCTGTGTCGGGCAGCGCGACTTTCTCTCTACGATCTGTGTCTGCAGGTGTGAATGATATCTGCTACTGTGGGGACCTTTGGTAGTTTAAAATGAAAACGTTTGCATTCTTTTTTACCACATCATGTATTCAATAACAAATAAGTTGGCATCCACGTTAAAGTAAAAAGAAATGGAGATACATTTTTTCCATCTATTTCTTTTTATTTTTTTTTTTATTTACAGTGCACCAGAGAAGAAGTATTTTTCCTCAACAGAGCCTTCGTCACAGTCTGTTCATGCTGTTCAGTCACTGGGCAGGTCCCTTTAGCATCATGTTTACACCCTTGGACAGATACAGTGACAGAAATATGCAAATTAATAGACATCAATACTGTGCATTAAAGGTACTTACTTAGAAAGCCGCTTTCTTTTTTCTGAAGAGCAGAGTTAAATATTTTTATGTCTCCCAGTAACTGGTATTATAACCGAGGATAAGAATTTCTTCAGAGTACCTGAGAGTATTAAAATATATATTTGCTATATTCAAACACTTATAAGTTGATTTAAAATTACAGAATCTACCAAAATTTGATCGCCATTTTCTTAAAGAACTGAGGATCGCCTCAAAGAAATGCCTGCTTTTATTCCTACTTAAATACTTCTCTTGGTCTTTTTATCTTCTCTTCTAGGACTGTACAAGCTTCATGTCTAATTTACTTGTAACAAATTTCTTAGTTTTAACAATGCTTTGCAACAAGAAACATAAATGTATTGTGGCTAGATAAGCATGAGTGAAAATATATTGCCTCTTCTCATTAAGCAACCGACATTGTAACCTCTTAAGTTTTTTAAATATAATTCTGATATTACTGTTTGAAGGCTATGTCTGCTGTCCTGTGTTGCGGCCCTGTCGCAGACAATGTGGGGCTTTCATCAGATGGCTATTTGTACAAATGGTTGGATAACATCTTGGACTCCCTGGACAAAAAGGTAATTATGACAATTTCCTTGAAAGTTCATAATACATTGTCATTGCATGGTTTGGATTTGATGTGTGGCACACTGAAAACAAGTCTTTTTTTTTTTTTTTTTAAATAAGATAGGTTGGAATTACATGCAAAAAGCTTGTTATGTAAAATAAAATAGGATACCATAATATAAGAAAGTTTTAATTTTTATGTGTTACTCATTTGAATAATTTTAATTTCACTTTTATATTATATTATTATATTATAATTTCACTTTTATATTAATACAGTGGTATGTATATTTGTCTCAATAGGGTTCTAAGTCAATAGATAAAATATTAATATAGAATATATTGAGCTCTGTGGCAGAAATGTTATTTGCTATGTTTTTTTTTTTTTGACCCCTTCCAATGAATCATTCTTTCTTGCCCCTTTTCTCTCGCACTGTACGCATACAGACGTCACAATTTAAAATAAGACTTACGTTTTTTTCCCCCCTCAGAATAATTTTTCTGTTGGGTTATCAAAAACAAGAATAAAGCTCGACAAAAAATACTTAGGTTAATAACTCGTTTTTCTGAAAGCGCAATCACTATTCATATTCATCAGCTGTCTTTGGAGCTCTGTTGGAAGAGAGAATCATACTAAAGAGTCTGGTGGGAAAAAACAAGAGGCCGAGGATAATTCATCTGTGTTGTTTTTTTCTGCTGGCTGAATGAACTGAGGAGATGAACAAAAGGAGGCTGAATTTTTTGATTAAATACATGTGCTATGTTACTTTAGTAAAAAAAAAATGTAGGAAAACAGACAGACGATACCTAACTTTGTCTCTCCCGGGCGATTTTGCAATCTTTACTCAGGTGCATGAGCTGGGCTGTGAAGCAGTTACGTTGCTGCTGGAGCTGAACCCCGACCAGAGCAACCTGATGTACTGGGCCGTGGATCGGTGTTACACGGGTTCCAAGAGGGTGGCAGCCGGCTGCTTTAAAGCTATAGCTAATGTATTCCAGAACAGGTACTCTGGATACTGTCTTTTATGTTTTAGGGAGGTGATTTCTTTTTATGCTTTTGTTTTGGTTTTTAAGAAAGGTTTTCCTGTAGAATTCAGAAATACTAAGAAACTGGTACAGTTAGCCCTGCATATCCTGGGAGATTGGTTCAAGGAAGCCCCAGATACCAAAATCCACAGATGCTCCAGTTCCTTATATAAAATGGCATAGTACTTGCATCTCACCTGTGCGCATCCTCCCATGTACTTTAAATACCTCTAGATTACTTTTAATACCTAATCCAATGCAAATGCCCTGTAAATAGTTGTTATACTACATTTAGGGAGTAATGACAAGGAAAAAAAAATCTGTACATGTTCAGTACAGATGCAGGTTGTTTTTGTTTTTTATTTTTAGAGACAGGGTCTCTCTTGATTGCCTAAGGCTAGAGGGCAGTGGTGTCATCACAGCTCACTGCAACCTCAAACTCCTGGGTTCAAGCAGTCATCCTGCCTCAGCCTCCTGAGTAGCTGGGACTATAGGCTCATGTCACCATGCCCGGATGACTTTTCTATTTTTTTTGTAGAGATGGGTTCTCGCTATGTTGCTCAGGCTGGTTTCAAACTCCTGGCCTCAAGTGACCCTCCAGCCTTGGCCTCCCAAAGTGCTAGGATTATAGGCATGAGCACCTGGCCCACATGCAGTTTTTTCCCAAATATTTTCTATCCATGATTGGTTGAATCCATGGATGCAGAATCCATAGATTCAGAAGGTCGACTGTATTTACTTTCCTTAAGCTCTAATGGAGTTTAACCAAAATAAGAGTGATGATCACCATGTATCTGCTGTACCTGTTGCCTTAAATAAAAAGTCACCTCATATGCTTAGAAGATACTTAATACATACCTAGAGCCCTGCCCTTTGCCTATCATGTTTATTAACTGGTGTGAAAGCCTCTAAACATTTTAATTTCCCTAACATGTAAAATTTATTCCTAGGGATTATCAGTGTGACACAGTGATGCTCCTAAATCTGATACTGTTTAAAGCAGCTGATTCATCTAGAAGCATCTATGAAGTTGCCATGCAGCTTTTACAGGTTTCTAAACAGATGTTAATTAAAATATTTTTTATTCAGGATTTAATGAAACCTAATAATTTATTCTTGCCATTAAAGCATACTAGTATTAATATTTAGCTTTATTTTTAATAGTGAAGTTATGATACCAAGTCTTGGTTATTATTAGAAATAAAAGGCAAAGATAATACAAATATTTAAATCTATGAATAATATAAACCATTCAGAATTGTACTGTATGGAAGGATTATGTATATTAATATGTGTGTGTGCATCTGAGGGTACTTATAAATATTGAATGATTAATGCCTATATATGCATGTAAGTATTTCTATTCAGCAGATGAGAATAATGCCAGTCAAAATATTTTTGAGAACTATTTAATATATGAAAGTAATTAGCTCTTTTATGATATCCTCATATAACTTTATTAGATCTAGGAGAAATAGCTTAGAAAGTTAATTTACCAAGCATGGATACATTTTCAGATGATTGTGTATTAAGTTGCTGAAGTTATTTTCAGGCTGTGTTACTAACCTGATCGTTGCTGTTAAACACAAGGAATATAAATCCTTTTAAACAGTTACAGAGTCTTTTGCAAATATTTCCTGAGATTAATAATTAACATGTGAAATACTTGGTAATATACATAGCAATATAATTTTTAAACTGCAATATTTTGGGAGAGATGTTGTTTTGTCTTTATAGCTAAACTTTATAGGATCCATAAAATCTTAACTAAGTTGATGGAATTACGTTCCTGTAGATTCTGGAACCGAAGATGTTTCGCTATGCTCACAAACTGGAGGTTCAGAGAACAGATGGGGTGCTCAGCCAGCTGTCCCCTCTGCCGCACCTGTATTCTGCTTCTTATTACCAGCTGTCTGAGGAATTGGCACGGGCCTACCCTGAGCTCACTCTCGCCATGTTCTCAGGTACGATCCGTGGACTGGTTAGTAGTTCCTCTGTAGCAATCATTTCTAAAAAACTATCTTTAGAAAACTTTAAATATATTAAATTTGAGGTTAAATCAAAACAAAATGTCTTTAGATAGGAGAATTTTTCTCTTAAGAACTCTTAGTACTGATCGATCATGATAATTAGGTTTCCAATCAATGGGCTTTATACCTGGCCCTTTTTTTCTCACCCCACTCCAGCTAAAGAAGAAGGGAGGCTTTACGTGCGATTTTAAAATATTTTTTTGGTAGACATAAAACTTCCTAATGCATTTTATTCTGTGTATTGGCCTGTCTTTAATAATAAAAGTGGACGGGGATAAAGATACAAGTACCTTTCTGTAAGCGCAACCTCTAATCGTAGTGGTTGCCAATCATTTGCTCAGTGCCTTGAGCAGAACTCTCGCTAGCATCCCACTCTGCTTTCTGGTCCAGTTACCTTTCCCTGGGGCCGACAAATATTCCTGCCTGGGGTTCCTAAAACACTGGGACTGAGTCTCAGGTAAGAGGTCAGAGCTATCTGGGTCTTCCAGGACTCTGATTTAGGAGAATTTCCGGGGTCCATCAGTTCACCCCTCTGTCCGATGAAAGTACCATTGTCCTCATTGTGCCTGAACCTGTAGCTGAAAAGTTTGATTATCGCACAAAGGACACTCCGCCAGTCTCTGCTTGTCACCTGCAGCAAGATCTTGTTCCAATCTGAGGACCGGACCTGCACCAAAACTGGCGTCCGGGGGGACTATAGAGCCCTGCCGTGGGTCCTTCCTTCCTTAGCCACCCCATGTCTTTGGGGAGGTTAAGCCATGCCGTGGCCTCAGCTCCCCCACACGGACTCCTCCTTCCCGGTCAGGATCGATCTCTTCATTCAGTTACTTTCTAAGCTCCAGGTCTTATATTTCGTACCAGAGTGAATAAAATCGATGTATTTTCATGGATGTATTTGTATTTTGCAAAGCAGCAATCTTTGAAAAAGGTTAGAGTTGAACATAACAGCGGGCCAGGACTGAGCGCTTGGTCGGCGTCATGCTGGATTTGCGCAATGACTTCACGTGGCAACTGGTTTTGTTACCCTGTCCTTACAGAATAAAAAGTGGAGGATCGGAAGTTGACGGGTTAACCCTAGGTCAGGGAGTTGTGTGCGGCAGTGCATGGGGATTCGAACCCAGAGTTGTGCGATTCCAGAGCCAAGTTCTAAGTCGCTCCTTCTAATGAGTAAATAAGTACAGGCCTAGTGGGGAGACAGGGCAGAGGAGAAAGAAGGTTTTTATTCACAGTGATGCGTGGAAATCAAACAGTGTATAAAGTCTCACAGCCTTTGAATCTGCCACTTGGTAATTCTGACCCCTGGCAAATCACCTGACTCTACCCACGTCAAGGGTTTGTCATGAGCATTAAAGGAGACGAACGCGAAAGTAACAGGCACGTCATAGACGTCTCACCGGCACAGAACCAAGATGGGAGAGGTTCTTAACAAGTCCATTTAATCTATGTGTAAAGATCGTCTTTTATCTTTCAATTATATTTTTTATTGTGATCAAAAACATATAAAATTTGCCATCTTAATTGTTTTTAAGTGTGCAGTTTGGAAGTGTTGAGCGTATTCACGCTGTTGTGAAACAGATCTCCAGAACTTTTTCAACTTGCAGAACTGAAACGCTATACCCACTAACAACAATCTGGCTTCTCTCTCTCCCCGCCACCGTTGGTGATCACCATGGCACTTTCTGTGTCTGTGAATTTGCCTACTTCGGATATTCCATATAAGTGAAATCATACAGCATTTTGTTTGTGACTGGCTTATTTCGCTTAGCATGACGTCTTCAAGGTTCATCCGGGTGGTAGCACGTGATGGGACTGCCTTCCATTTTTGCCCCTTCCTTTCTAAGGCTGCATAGTATTTTGCTGTGCGCATATGTCACATTTTGTTCATTAATTTATCTGTCGGGACATTTGGGTTGCTTCCACCTACCTCTTGACTGTTGCGAACAGTGCCGTTACGAACAAGGGTGTACAGATACCTGTTTGAGTCTCTGCTTTCAATCCTTTCAGCTGTATACCCCGAAGTAGGATTACTGGGGTCACATGGTAGCTGTTGATTTTCTTGATGATGTCATTGAGGTGAAATTTATTCTTAATAAAAAAAAAACTCTAGGCTGGGCGTGGTGGCTCACGCCTGTAATCCTAGCACTCCGGGAGGCCAAGGCGGGAGGATGACTCAAGGTCAGGAGTTCAAGACCAGCCTGAGCAAGAGCGAGACCCCCGTCTCTACTAAAAATAGAAAGAAATTAATCGGACAACTAAAAATATATAGAAAAAATTAGCCAGGCATGGTGGCACATGCCTGTAGTTCCAGGTACTCTGGAGGCTGAGGCAGGAGGATCGCTTGAGCCCAGAGGTTTGAGGTTGCTGTGAGCTAGGCTGACGCCACGGCACTCTAGCCTGGGCAACAGATTGAGACTCTGTCTCAAAAAAGAAAAAAGGAAAAAAGAAAGCTAGTACTCATAATTGCAAAGTATATAAATAAAATCTGGCTTCCCATTCTTTAAGAGGAAGATGTTGAAATTAATTACAGATGAAAGGAAGCCGAAATGACATAGCCCTCTCGTTCGGTCTGTCTGCCGTTGCAGAGATCAGCCAGAGGATCCAGACGGCCCAGCCCGCCGGGCGGCAGGTGATGCTGCGCTACCTGCTGCCCTGGATGAACAACATCGAGCTGGTGGACCTGAAGCCCCTGCCCACATCCAGGCGACACGAAGAAGATGAAGACGATTCATTGAAAGACCGAGAACTGATGGTGACGAGCAGGCGCTGGCTGCGCGGAGAAGGCTGGGGGTCCCCCCAGGCCACGGCAATGGTTCTGAACAACCTGATGTACATGACGGCCAAGGTAAATCGGGTTTCGCATTTGCTGTTGCCGCCCAGAATTAGTTCGGAGGAGTGAAAGTGGTTGGAAACCGAGGCAGAGATTAGAGAACCCTGCGACAACTAAACAGAAATGCATCGAAAATTCCGTACTGTAAAGAAACTTCTCATTAGGCATAAAATTTTTTTCTTTTTTTTTTTGCTACATACATGATTAATGATGTTTATCCTTTAGATAAATTGAAAGAAATTATTGTCCTTCTACAGTGTGGAAACAATTAAAGCTATCTGTAAAAACGTTATTTTCCAACATTTCGTGGTATGACGAGTTTGGTGTTAATAGACGGCTGTTACTGAAGTCCCTCTCGTGTGTCTGCCTGTAGTACGGAGACGAGCTGGCCTGGTCGGAGGTGGAGAACGTGTGGACCACGCTTGCGGACGGCTGGCCCAAAAACCTGAAGATAATCTTGCACTTTTTGATCAGCATTTGTGGGGTGAATAGTGAACCAAGCCTCTTGCCTTACGTACGTATTCAAGTTCATTCAGCTTTTTTTTTTTTTAAAGAAAAGCATATATTTACCAAATGTTGTATCAGTGTATGGGCAGCAGTCGCCCAGCAGGGGCAAGACAAAAGCCCAGATGAGGACAGACAGGAGTTAGCACATGGATTTATTCGTTGATTCATTCAACAAATGTTATCCAGCCTTATTATAGACCAGGTGCTCTTCGAGGTGCTGGGAATTACAATCTGATGGGGGATGGAGAATTTATTCTTCGAACCTACACCTAATTTATTTAATGACTAGATCAGTAAGCTCACAACATACAGTTGTGACAAGAAAGACTGCAGAGCGCTGAGCATGAATAACCTGGGAACCACAGCTGTCCGGAAGGATTAGAGACGACGCTCTGCAGAGAGTGACATTCAAGCCCAGACCACAGGATTGGGGATGTTTCTATCATCGTTTCCGCCGGCAGGGGCTGGCATGTGGATATTAGAGCGAGACAGTGAGTGGGAGCTCAGTGCCCGTAGGATGGTGCCTCGGGGCTGCTGGAAGCAGGGAAAGCCTGCTAAGACACGGAAGGTGAAGAAGGGAACATTTTTGCCTTCTGGGGAAGAAAGCAACACTTCAGTGTGTCCAAGTTAAAAGGATGCTCTGAAACCGTGAACACGAGGATTGAATTGAATACACACACGCATGTGCACGTCCGTGAGTGCGTGTATATAGGTACAGATATCAGTCACGTGTCAGCATCCCCCAAAAGAATGTTCTGCAGACAACTAGTTCTACAGAATGTGGCTTTAAAATTTCTTACAGGTCCTACTTTAAACAAACCACTCAGTCACTTTGCTTTATCCAGCATTTCTGCAAGTTCACTTGGTCCCCGAAAGTGTCACTTGCAAGGTGTGTCACGGGCTTAGTATCCCTGAGCGGCACTTAGAGGATGGCAGGTGCTTGGAACAAGATGACAGGAGCCCACGTTACCTCTCTGACCATGGCTCCCGACATCCTGGTGCTCCCACCCTCCAGCCAGGCCGGCCCCCGAGGCCCTGCGCTCTCACCAGGCGTCCCGCCTGCGGCCCTTGCACGCACCCTCCGTCCCTCTCCTCAGGTAGAGCACAGCTCGCTCCCTTGCCTGTCAGATCCTTCCCGGGTGTCAGTGCTCCCTGAGACCTCCCGCCCTCCTACCGCAGACTGCAAATGCCTCCCAGCCCGCACCCTCCTTTTTCCTTTCCCTGCCCTGTTGATCTTTCTGCGCACATGTGCTATCGAAATAAGGTTTTCCACTGAATTCATGCAGCGTACTAGCTGTTTTGAAAGCGCATTACAAATCTTAACTCATGTAATCCTAATGGCTCTATGCAGTGGGTGCTAATACAGTCCCCAACTTAAAGATGAGAAAACTGAGTAACTTTCCAGGTGACATTAGCTGGTAAGTGGTAGATCCGCATTGCGAGCTGAGCCGTGTAGTTGGAGTTCCAGTTCCTCGCTCTTGATGACGACTCTTGTTGAATACAGGGAGTGGGGAAGGCAGAGTACAAGATAAATCCTGGGTTTGAAGGCTGGCCGAGTAAAACTCAGAGGAAAATCCAAGAATGATATTAATGAAAAGTGTTTCCATTAAAAAAGAAATTTTTTTTTTTTTGAGACAGAGTCTCACTGTATTGCCCGGGCTAGAGAGCCATGGCGTCAGCCTAGCTCACAGCAACCTCAAACTCCTGGGCTCAAGCGATCCTCCTGCCTCAGCCTCCCAAGTAGCTGGGACCACAGGCATGCGCCACCATGCCCGGCTAATTTTTTCTATATATTTTTAGCTGTCCAATTAATTTCTTTCTACTTTTGGTAGAGATGGGGTCTCGCTCTTGCTCAGGCTGGTCTCGAACTCCTGAGCTCAAACGATCCGCCCGCCTCGGCCTCCCAGAGTGCTAGGATTACAGGCGTGAGCCACCGCACCCGGCCTAAAAAAGAAATTTTTATAGAAAAGCGGTTTTATTTACTTATTTTTCGCTTTTTTTTAAAAGAAGACAAAAAAGTAAAAGAAATGCATAAATTAATGAGGTGCAGTTTCTGCGTTTTCTCTTCCGAACGATTTCTTTGTGACAGGTGAAGAAAGTTATCGTGTACTTGGGTAGAGACAAAACAATGCAGTTGCTGGAAGAGCTGGTGAGCGAACTGCAGCTGACCGACCCCGTCAGCTCAGCCGTCCTGCACATGGACAACCCGCCCTATTACCGCATCTCCTCCGGCTGCAAAATCCCTTCTGTCACCTCAGGTGGGAAGTTGTTTTAAGCTGGTAACTTTGCGACTATGTGAGACGCCAGCCGTGTTAGTCTGTTTGCTATAGTGACCATTGCCTGTACGTATCCTATAACATCGTATGGTAAACCTCAAATATCCACAATGACATTTATTTTTTACAAAAGCTTACTTTGTATCAAAAGAGAAGCTTTATGAGATCGATCATTTAAGCAGGCATTTGTTGTGTCTTTAAGTATCATTATTGGAAAAAACGAAAACAAATGCGAGTTTTTCATGGTGATTAATTTAAAGAGACTTTGCAAATCCTCCTGTGAGTACAGAAATTTGACTATGTAAGGATTCCTAATATTATAGAGGGAAACGATATTTGCATACCTATTCAGAGCTGGAATATAAATTCATACATCCCTATACAAGAAATACAATTTTAAGTGAATATAATTAGCATGTTAATTTCAACAAGTAAGCATTTTCTAAATTTATTTGGGTGATTTCACAGTATAATTATTTGGATATGTCTTATACATCATATATAATCACATGAGTATATATTCTTATATGCATACACATATAGTTATAATTACTATAATATTTTTAGTTGAAGAAACTGTCCTTAACAGAGTAACTTCCAATGAAATTGAGTACACTGTCTAGGCTATTGTAGATGAATTTTCTGTGAAACTCTTTGTCATTCAATTTATATTAAATGTTCTTAGCATGTTAATAACAATGTTATCTGTATAATTAGAAATATTTTAAATTATATATTTATAATTTTGTTATCTATTTTCATTTCTTAGCCTTTTCTATTTTCTAGGGGATTTCTAATAATGCAACTATGGAATTTTTCATATCTACTAGAATGTTTTTAATTCCAAAGAGGTTTTTTATTATAATTTTTTCAGTAGCACCCTATTAATGTTTCATGGTTGGACTATTTTTTTGGGTATCTGATAAAGTTATAAAGTTTTCTTCACACAACAGAAGTCCCCATTTTCTCTATATTGCTGATTTTTCTTTCTTTCTTTTTTTTTTTTTTTTCTTCAAGAGACTATGTCTCACTCTGTCACCCAGGCTGGAGTGCAGTGGCACAATCTTAGCTCACTGCAGCCTCGAACTCCTGGGCTCAAGTGATCCTCTTGCACAGTCGGGACTACAAGCATGTACCACTATGTCTTGGCTAATTTTTTTCCATTTTTCTTTTTTCTTTTTTGAGATGGGATCTCACTATGTTGCCCAGGCTAGTCTTGAACTTTTGACCTCAAGCGATCCTTCTGCCTCAGCCTCCCAAGTAGCTGTGCTTTGATTTGTTTTAGGAAAAGCTTTCCTCAAAACCTTACCAATTCTAGATCTATATTTTCCTGAAGAGAGGAGTATTAAAACTTTATAAGTTCTGTAAGTATATATGGAACTCGTTGCCTGTGTCCTTTGTTATAGGATGATTTCAGTGACGTCAGTCTGTAGGTCTTTTCTCTTGGATTAATCAGATTCCCCAGAGAAAACTGTACTAGTCATCTGCCTGCAATAACAATAGAGGGTGTGTGTATCTATGGATTATATATATTTAGACACACTCATACACAGTCTACAAGCCTCTGGAAGCCCAATGGGATAAGAAGGATGCAGAGGGACACAGTCTCAAATTTTAGCATGATGTAGATTTTCATTAATCCCCCATTCTCAGTAAGGTGCATCCTCTTCCAGCTGTATGTGATGTGCCCTAGTCCAGAAATCCAATTTACTCTCATCAGAAAAGACCTTCTGGAAGTGGGGAGACACAGCCACCCACCTACAAGAGGCAGGAAAGTAGATTTTGGAGGCCAACTCTTCTAAAACAGGTTTTCAACCAGTTTTCTTATTTTTGTCACCACTTTCAACCCCTACTCTAAAGGGTTGGTTCTCAGTGCGACTCATTCCTGAGCCGTTTAGAAATTCAATAATGTAGATATGGAAGCTTTTTGGTTTCCCCCACTACCAGCTTTGGATTCAGCCTTCTCAGTACTTCACTACTTCTTGTCCATTTGTTTTCTGGCATCCAAAAATTCATTGCTATTATCTTCTTTCTCTCCTGGTCATTATGAACACATTCCTTTTTTTAGAGACAGGGTCTTGCTCTGTTGCCCAGGCTGGTATGCAGTGGTGTGATCACAGCTCACTTGAAGCCTCGAACTCTTGGAATCAACATGCCACTTCAGCCTCCTGAGAAGCTGGGGCTACAGGCGTGCACCACTACACATGGCTAATTTTGTTTTTATTTTTTGTAGAGATGGGGTCTTGCGGTGTTACCCTGGCTGATCTCAAACTTCTGGGCTCAAGCAGTCCTCCCACCTCAGCCTCCCAAAGTGCTGGGATTACAGGCGTGAGCTACCACGCCTGGCTTCGTTTTTCGTTTTGTTTTTGTTTTTTGTTTTTTTCCCCAGTCAACACAGGCTTTGTTTCTGTTTCTCTCGTTGTCCTCCCTGAGGGTCTCGGCAGAGTCCTCATGGGCATTTAGCCTCTCCGGAGCCCTGCTCAGAGCAGGACGAGGAGCAACAGCCTCCTTTTCAAAAATCACTTTGCTCTCATTTTAGCGGCGTTTCGGCATGTGTAATCTGAAATCTGTTGTTCTTATAGTTATTCTAGGTTTTAAAACTGACAAGTGTTGCTCTGTCTTGGATTTCAGGAACTACTTCCAGCAGCAATACCATGGTAGCTCCCACCGATGGCAGTCCTGATAATAAGCCTGTCAAAGAGAACGTTGAAGAGAGGCGAGTACTCCTTTGTTCTTCGTCAGCCTTTCAGTTCGACAGATACCGATTGTCATCAGAATAAACAATGGTTTCTGCATTGGAATGTGTATTTTGTCGTGTTGAAATGCTGGTAAAGAAATATATTTCCACACTGGAAATGTTTCACATCGATGGTTTCAGTATTAGAGTTGCCGGTGTGCCGGATTTTTGACACGCTCTGACGGATGAATCGCCGGAGTATCATAAGCCACTTTCTGTGTTGCTTACGCTTGTAGACATTTCTAAACGGATATTCTGCCTGCTTTGTAGACGAGAACATTCTTAGCACACCTATTTAAGGGGAATCTTTAGGTAGAAATAATTGACTGAAAGCTTAAGCTTTCAAATTATAAGGTGGAAATGAATACATATCATAGAACACTTTTGTTAATATTTTGTGTGCTGCTCTTTGTCAAACATAGAAAGTGAAACATAAAGTACAGATGCCCTTTTCCTGTGACTAACTTCAGCGATCATTCCCACAGCTATGTGCACCCGGACATCTACAGTGGGCTCAACAATCATTTGAATCGTCAACATCACAGGCTAGAATCTCGATACAGTAGCAGCTCCGGAGGATCTTACGAAGAAGAAAAAAGTAATAAATTCCAAATGTTTTTTAAATAACTAACTTACGATGGCGAGGTGTATTGTTAGCGGTGTTGATGAATTTTTCCAGTAAATTGTTTTTAAAAAGAGTATTTAACTGCCACTGATGGTGTTCCAACGTAATCAGAAATGTCTCAATTTTAAGAAGCAATGATTTTTAAGAAGCAACGTAAGTGGGGGGATTTATTTTTTTTATTTTTTAATTTTTTTTTTCGAATACGGGTTCCCTCTAGATAAATCACAACATAAAAATCGGTTGTCAGGCAGCATCAGAACAAACTCGGGAAACAGGCTGGTTTTTTTGAGCAGATGAGATTCGTGTTTTGCTAAAAAGGTTTTCCCTTGCAATGGCAAGGTGAGTAATCTACCCGAGTCTCGCTGTGACATGAAGGTAGGCTGTAATAGGAACACAAGCTTTCAGACCGGGAAGGGAATCTAAAGATGATCTGGTCCAATCTCCTCATTATGTACATGACGGAACTGAGGTCCAGAGAGGTTAAGTGACTTACCCACGTCACACAGAATTCATATTTCCTGACGTCATTCTGAACTGCACCCTGCAGCCCCGCTGTGGTAGGGCAGAATTCGAGATGGACTTGTGTTGGCCTTGTCGCAGGAAATTTAGAACTGAATGACTTACCAGAAGGCCTTCTGTTACAAGGCAGCTTCACTTACGATGTGGTCCCCTGGCTGGGACGTCGATTATGGAATCACAATGCAGTGCTAATATAGTTTTGCTTTGATACAAAGGATGAAGCCTAAATTTCTCTCTTTCTCTCTTTCTCTCTCTCTCTCTCTCTCTCTCTCGGATTTGCTTCATTTGCTAATATTTATACCCAGATCTTCCTGGCAAACCTATGTCAAAATAGTGGGAAATAGTTTTTTTTATCCAATGCCATAAAATAGTTGGTGTCTTACTAGAGTTTGCTTATATTGGCAGAAATTAGATGGTGTAGAAAATGAGATCATTTTATCTTGATAGGTGACTCAATGCCACTTTATTCTAATTGGCGGCTGAGAGTGATGGAGCACAACCAAGGAGAGCCACTGCCCTTGCCACCAGCTGGAGGCTGCTGGTCGCCACTGGTGGATTACGTGCCTGAAACGCCATCACCTGGATTACCTCTTCACAGGTGGACCCCAGCGCCATTCCTACTCACGCGGGTCGGGTTGCCGCCCAACGCTCAGCTTGCTTTATGCCGTCCGACAGCACGGAACGAAAGCAGCCTTCCTTACCGAGATCCCGCAACAAATGAGATTCATGCGTTTAGATGCGAAGAAGCCTAAAAAGCTCAGGATTCGAACTGTATAAAATTAATATTATTAAATCTAATTCTGCTGCTGCTTTTCTGGGTGTCTGGCAAAGTTACTTGACCTTTCTGGGACCCAGTTACTGCATCTGAAAAATACGGCTTTCTTGGAATGGGCACTATTGGTTCGAATTGTGTTAAACTGAATTCTACTTGGCACAATCACAATAGAGCAATCACTGCGTTCTTTTAAAGTTTATCGATGCACCGAACGTACATTGAACACCTGTGTGGCAAGCAGTGTGCTAGGTCTCAAGGCTGAAAGATGAAAAAAATATGGCTCTCGACCCCAAGGAGCCCTTAGCCCTTCTGTTTATTCTATCACTTTAACTTAGTGGTTAATGGGTTCTTCAGCTATATTTGTCTTTCCTCTTTTTTCCTTGATAATGTTGTATTTTTGTGTGAAATACAATATTACAGTCTTCAAGGAATTTTGTATAAAATTCTCTCTAGGGTTGCGCAGGTCTAGCAAAGCGTTGACGATGCCGTCCTTTGTCCTAGGTGTAACATAGCGGTGATCCTCTTGACTGACCTGATCATCGATCACAGCGTGAAGGTGGAGTGGGGAAGCTACCTCCACCTTCTTCTTCATGCAATTTTTATAGGTAAATACTTGGTTTTAATTCCTTCGTCTTACGTTTTTATGATCGTTTAAAGGCAGTGCGGCTTTAAGAATGTGTTTACGTGTCTCTGTTTCCTGTTGTTTGTGTGTTATTTCCATGACGCTTTTCACTGTGATTCCGCTGGTCTAGTGGGGAGTTATTCCTGGCCTGTCTCCTGACCACAAACACGTCTGCTGTCCTCATTCCTGTTCCCGTCCTGTGACCCCTCCCACTCCATGCACATGTGCCCTCTAGCTCTGTATCGCCAGCAAGGGTAAAACTAATGTACCTCTGGGATTGGAAACTTTCACAGAGAATGGGAAACGGAAATGAGTTCTAAACATTTTCCAAAAGAATTAGATTGCTGGACAGCGTTTATTATACCTGAAACTCCATTGTGTTCTCTGCAACAAACACATTGGATCTAGCACATCTGGAATACCTTTGATGCTTGTGGGATTAACAGCCATCTTCTTACAAATTTCCCTGATACGCACTCATTTATATATGTATTACTTTGTTCCTTCAGTTAAGCAAACGTTTGCTGACTTTCTATTTACGTGCTAAGCACAAAAAAATGCCTGCCTCTTCTAAAAAAAATTCATTTCCATCTGGTGTTACGTATTTGTAAGAGATCGCTAAATTTTAGACATGAAACATTTAAAACTTACCTTGATTCTCCCTAGTACTGTAGGACAAGAGGCTACTTTAAAAGTGCGCAAGAACTTTAGGCCAGTAAACAACTTCATCATACATCATCTTCCGTGAAATCTTTTATTGATGTATAATTTCTGCTTTTCTTTAAAATATGAGTTTGGTAGGAAGGATACTCATTAGTTCTCTTCATTAATCGTGTTTTCTTCCGTCCGTTTCAGGGTTCGACCACTGCCACCCTGAGGTGTATGAGCACTGCAGACGCCTGCTTCTGCACTTACTGATCGTGACGGGGCCCGGCAGCAACATCCGAACTGCCGCTTCTGTCCTTCTCAGGAACAAGGAGTTTAACGAGCCCAGGGTGCTGACTGTCAAACAGATCGCACACTTAGATTATACCTTCACAGGTATTGGCTTTAAAAGCACAGTTTGAAAGCAGAGTTATATACTTCATTAACTGGGAATCCCGCGCGAGAGAAAGTCAACTAAATAAAAGTCGAAATGCTAGAGGACATTATTTTAAAATGTAATTGTGTCATTTTAAGTGCCATTTACATTATTTGTTAAACAGCAAAAGAAGGAATTAACTTTAGAGTATCTGAGCCTATATTGCCTTTAAGGATCTTTTTCACACAAGTTTTAGGTTCTGAATATATAAGTTGAGGATGATGTAATGAAAGAGTGCTTAATTTATTGAGCACTAATTATGAAAATGATGTTCAAATTGTATTAGATTCCACCTCCTTGCAGGATCTGAAAACTGACAAAGGCACTCTAAGTTTTCTATTCACTTGATTATATTTACTGCATTAAAAAGTTATACATTTTGAAGTAGTGAGGTGCCAATTAATGAGACTTTCATATATAAAATTTATTTCTCTGTCAATATTAATTTTTTTTGAAACTATGTAAATTGTATTCTCTTCTTTCCTAACTTAACTATTCTATTCATCAGTATCATCAGGCTAATAACAGATGATCTGGAAAAATACTAATTTTCAGAAATTAAAATAAAATTACCTTTTTCATCTAATCATATAGTATCAGATATGGGGTTCATAAATTTTAAAGTTACTTAGTTAAAACCTTGTTGTTTACTTAAAACCCTGTAGCTAGAAAACAATTATTAAAAAACTTATTAGCCTTTTAAAACTATGATTAAGAAAAAAATGACATAAAGTTTACTGCCTTTATGTTAAAGCACCTTTATTCAAAATTCTGTAGCTTTCTTGTTTGTTTTTAAGGTTTCCTTTGTCATTTTGTAAATGTGGACATTACTAATAACTTTTAACAGGGTTTGTTTAATAATTGACGTTAAGTATTACAAATAGTCTTTTTGTAAGTAAAACGAAGCAAAAACCGTAGAATATTTTCCATAAAAAATTAGTTTCCGTTGTACAAATGTGACCGGCTTCAATGTTGACAAAATACTGGGAAGCTGCCACTTCCAACTTCGTTCAGCAGATGGCAGCAGAGAGCCGCGCAGTAAATCCACACCCCTGGGTTTTCATGGCAAGCTGTGAAAATGACGTTTGCCCAAAACGTGCTTGCTGTGAGTTGGCGTCTATGGGGATGGGCAGAGGCACTGTCGCACATCACATCACCTAGCACTGACAGAGCTCCCCGTGTGCCCCGCAGAGTCCACGAGGAACAGCAGCTTAATTCTTTAAGTGCTTCGTGAGGTTCGCTGACGTTCAGATGCTCACGGGGCTCTCTCTCTCCCAGCAGGCGTTAACGACTTTACGCCCGATCACCAGCCCTCCCCTATGACCGACTCAGGGCTCAGCTCAAGTTCTACCTCTTCCAGTATCAGCTTAGGAAACAGCAGCGCCGGCGTGTCTCAACTGCACACCACCGTCCTCAACGAGGTGGACGTGGCCGCGGAGCAGGAGGGAAAAGTCAAAACCCTCATGGAGTTCATCACCTCCAGGTAGGCCCTCACCGGCCCGGCGGCGGGCGTGTTGGGTCGTCCTTGCATTCCTCAGCTGCTGTCAGCCGTGTTTTTGTTTTCTGAAATGCCATTCGTTCGAAACAGGCAGGTTTGTATCGTGGAATGTTTTGAAAACTGTGATGTCACCAAAGACCTTCTGTACCCAAACGCAGCTGTACCCGGGAAGGGCCTTAATCATGTCTGGTCAGTAAATGCCCAGAGAGCATTCAGCATTACCTGAATGTCCATTGTGTTTTCGTCAGCTCTGTTATCAATCAGTCATCAAATATTCATCTATGAGCTACTCTGTGCCGAGGCACTGTAAATGCAAACAGAGAATAAATGGGGAGAAAGGGCCGAGTACCCCACAGTGACAGCAAAGTCATGAGACAGCGAAGTGTGTTTGGAAA
>CAUYSK010058471.1:0-55757 GCA_963575035.1 Avahi laniger
GGTGGAACCGTAGCCGCAGGAAGGAACTTAAGTTCCATGTTGGTTGCAAGAGTGTCCAGGAATCTGCCACCATGATTTAAACAGGGCGCGACTAAGGGAACCCCACACACCACACCAAGGTCTTAGCTTAGGTGACAGTTGAATGTGAAACGTTCTTCAGCTTTCTCTCAGCTGCGTTCACAGCTGCAAAGACCCAAGTACGGGATACTCAAAATCTTTCATTTTAACTCTTTTTAATGAAGGATCCTGCACTATTTGAACAAGGCAGGGCAAACTTGCCTGGCACAGGGAGAAACCTCACATTTGTTCTACTTCTGAAAGGTCTGAGCCGCAGCTCCTCTCGAGGGGGACAACAGTCTGCAAACAAAGTGATGTGGAAAATGCTAGAAACATTCTCATGAGCAAGCTCTAGTTTTAGATAGCGGGGAGTGTGAACAAGAGCCAACTGATATGCTCAGGATAAACTGTTCCTCTCCATGCCTTTTACCATAATCCCAAAGAACTTCTACTTGCCCACGGCAGCTCCCTGACAGGAAACAGCCAGAGAATGTCCGCATTGGGCTTTCTGAAAAACAATCTGGAATTAAAACATTCCAGGAGTTCAAATTGGCCTTTGTTGTAACTGAGCCAAATTGGTGATATCATTTTTGCTGAGCTTATGTGCAGGGTCATCTTTAAACACTCTGTGTCACTGGCTCTCAAAGTAAGGGCCCCCGGCCCTGCCTGAATCCCTGCAGAAGCTGCAGGTCCTTGTGCCCCAGCCCGGGTCCTGAGCCAGACACTGCGGGGGTGGGCAGCCGTCTGTTGTAACAAGCCCTCTAGGGGCTGGGGAAGCAGGTGCCCCAGGCTGGGGACACAGTGAGCTGGGGTGGCGGACGGCGAAGTGACTTGCACAAGTCGACCCTCTGGCCTTGCCCGGAGGGCGTCAACTGACATGGGACACAGCAAAGCTCATCAGTGGGAGGAATGACCCTCCTGCGAGTCTGCATGCTTGTGGTGGCGCGGAAGGGAAGCCCAGGCCTCCAAACCTGCTTCCAATATGTCTTCCTTGTCTTAGGGAAGTGATTTAACCCCTCTGAGCTAGTTTCTAGCCTACAAGGAGGGCTGAGGTAAGGATAACAGGAGATTTTAGCTAATCATTATTGAGCCCTTATAAAGTCCAAAAATTTCCTTATCTCATTTAATTCATGCAACAACCCCATCATGTTGCTATTATTACTATGTCCATTTGACAGGTGAAAAAAACTGAGGCACAGAGAAGTTAGGTAACTTGCCGAAGGTCACACAGCTACAAACCCAGGCAGCCTGACCCGAGATCTCCCTTCTCAACCACCCACTGAAATTTAGAAATTGTAAACTTCAGTACCAAGGATTGTGGGAGGAGATTAAGTTTGTGTGGAGAAAGACAAGGCCAGGACAGCAAGACCAACCCAAGCAGGCTGGGCATTCCGGTCTTGGTTGCCAGCCTGTCCCCGGTGGCCAAGGGGCCACCAGGCTGACACATCCAGGACAACCTCAGATATCTCGTCCTTCGAGACAGCTGGGAAAAGGACACAGAAAACAGCTCAGCGGCAAGGAGAGAAAATTGCTTCCTGACTCAAGTTGACAGGACATCTTGTTTCCATAAAATGGTAGTGCCACTGGCTGCTGGTGGTCACAGGGCCAAGAGCGGGGATGCTGGGGAGAACAGTGAGGGAGGCGACACTCCTCCAAGAGGGGCTTGAAAAACACCTTCCGACAGATGAGACGGCTGAGACCAAGCCCCATGAACATGACTCTCTCTTCCTCCATGCTACCGCCAGAGTTCTCTCCCCATGGTACAAATCAGAGCATCGCACTCCTCAGCTCAAGAACCGGCGATGGCTCCCCACTGCCTCCAGAGTGAAGTCCCAACCTGTAACCTGGGTTCCGAGCCACCCTTGATCACCGCAAACTACCTCTCTGACCTCACATGGCCCCGCTTCCTTCCGGGGGTCGCGCGGATCTGCCGATGCTGCCCAGAGAAGTTCAGGTGCACCTTGCCCCTCTGTCTCCCCCGCATCCATGCCAAGCAGGATCCGGGCATTTGGGGCTGGGAGCCCCACGGACGTATCTTGATGCTACTCCACTCAGTGCTGTTTGGGGGACCGACCGGAAGGCCTTTCTGGGAAAGGGCTGCACATTTCTCTCCGTAACACTCAGAAGCCAGACAGAAACCCACTTTGCACTCAGACCGCCCTGGCAGACCAGTTTGCAGTTCCCGGCTCTGCGCAGGCGCTGGTGAGAGCACGTGGGACAGAGGCGTCGCGGCTTCCCCGGTGAGCTCCGGGCGGCGGGGACCCGGGCACGTGAACGGCAGCCGGGTCTCACTGTGGCGAGGGACCCAGGCCGTTCACTCTCGTGGGCACGGCTGAAACCACCAGTCCGGCACGTTCCGAGGAACATTATCAGGCAGTCAGGCCCCGTCCAAGATGTGTCCAGCTGCCGACCACATTCCCGACAGACACTCACTCTCCAACCACAGTGCCCGGAAACTGCTCTCAGCGCAGGGACGTTCCTTGTCTTCCAGTTTTCTTTTCCTAATTTTCGCCATTTTTATTTTATTGACTCTTCAGTGTGTAAGAGTGTATTGAGTATGTGTTCACGGTGTTTATTTTAAGAATGGTAACTGTTCAGACTCTGAACACGTGCTTCCCCATCTTCATGTGGCAAAGCTGTAAATATTTCTATGTTGGCTGACACACGGTCAGTGCTTAGTAAGTTTAAATTGTCACCTAAAGCCAAGGGCAGGGGGCACATGCTAATATTTTAGGATTTGTGAGTCAAAAGCCAAAATTGAGGATATAATATAGGCACTTTATGTAACAAGACAGAAAACAAATTTCCATGGGGTTTTTATTGATGAAATTCAAAATATAATAATAATTGAGCGCGGGTTTTTTTTTTAAATATAATTCTGCTGATGAGAAAAATGGAGTTCCTTTTTTGAGAGAAAACATTTCACTTAATCGGAGGGCGAATGTAAAGTTCATTCTTCATTCTCACGGGTCTTACGAGAACAGACGGTGGCCGGGTGTGGCCACGGCCGCAGATTGCCGGCGCCAGGTCTGAAGGCCACAGGACGCAGGAGAAAGAACCCTGGCCGTGGCGTCGGGCTGGCTCTGTTCCAGGCCGCGCTGTGCCTCCCGTCAGCTGCGGGGCGTCCAGCCACTCGCCGGATCTCTCCGAACCTGGCTGTGCCACATCGAGGAGAGAAAATCACGATTCCCCCGATAGAGAAATAACTCCAGAGGGAAACGACTCTCCCGGGTGTGTGTGGGGGTGCACAGTGAGCGCCAAGCCCTGAGTGCAGGCTGGTCGTAGACATGCCCTGAGGACATGACGGCCATCGTCATCGTCATCATCATCATCGTCGTCGTCGTCGTCAGCGCTGAAGAGCGGGGCTGACTCCAAAACGGCCTGAGCACGTCAAGTCCTCACTGTCTGGAGGGAGAGAGTAGGCGAGTTACAGACGTGCGAGGGGTGAGCCCGGAATGGGTGCCGGGGCAGCTGGCAGCTCTCTGCTCCTGGGGACCAGGCGGAGGAGCGGAATCTCGGACCCTCGCAGTCCGGTTCTCCCAGGCACGCTCACCCTGCCCATGGTTCTTTCTCCGAACCACAGCTAAGGAGCGACACGAGTTGAGCTCCACCTTGTCGTGGCTCCTGCGCTGACCAGCAAAGGCGCTACCGGCAGCAAAAGACAGATAAAGACGGAAAGAGGGCCAGAGGCGGCCAGGGGCTGCTGCGTTAACTGCCCAGAGGCCCTGTGGGGAAGCAGCTGCTCGCCTCTAGCTCTCAGGCATGCTATTCCTCTGCCACATCGGAACTCACTCTCCTGGGGCCTCTCAGCGCTTCAGATAACCCCCCGACTTCAATGTCCCCACCAGACCGAGCTCGGTTCCCACAGAAAGCCACGGAGTCAAGGGCTGAAGTTTGAATCCCAGTTCTGTTTCTTGGCTGTGCCCCTTGGACAAGCTATTTCATCTCACTGAGCCTCACTTTTCTCATCTGTAAAATGGGTGCATCCCCGCACCTGCATTACCTACCCAGAAGGTTGGTATGGGGACTTCGAAGCCCTCATCTCTCGGAGAGGCCTCTCCTGCTAAGGTGGCCCCTGCCGGCCGGCCCCCAAGTCACTCAATCACCATTCCCTTACCATAGTACTCATCACACTCTGTGATTATCTCTTCTGTTTGTTCACATATTTCTTTTCTTCCTCCCCCTCACCCCTAGTCCCAGGCTCCCTCAGGGCTCCAGCCTTATCTGTCCGGGTTACTGCAGTGTCCCCAGCACTCAGCCCAGGGGTTGGCACACAGCAGGTGCTCAGTAAACATGATGAGTCACTGAAAGGCAAGAGTGCCCTGAAAGCTCCCAAAGGCTGTCCGCATAACTGTCTCCGGAGCCTGCCCTCTGCCACCCTTCATCTAAACCTGTCTCCAAGGTGCAGACAGGAGCATCATCTGCTAGTGTCTTCCACACTCACCCGTTGTCCCCTAGGTAGGAAGTCTGAGGTTGGAGGGCAAAGGTCGCCACATATCCTTTGCTCCCCTACCATGTGCCAGCACTGGGTGTGTGTGAAGGCAGGTGTAGTCGGGTGTGGCTCCTGCTCCCAAGGTGCTTCCACCTAGTGTGGACAGAAGCCATTCAGTCACACAGAGAAAGGCGAGAAGAGAAGCTTTAATACAAGCTTGATTGCCCTTGCAAGAGGGTCAGGAAAGGTTTCCAAGAACAAAAGATCTTCAAGTCTGAGATCCGAAGAATGAAAAGGAGTTAACCAGGCAAACAGGAGTTGGAACAATGTGCCAGGCGCCCTGAACAGCAAGTGCAAAGGCCCCGTGGCAAGTGGCACATTCCTTTATTCAGCAACCGCAGATGGGGAATCTGTGTGTTCTGGGCCCCATAGAGGGTTTCGGGTCAGAGCAGTGGCCAAGCAGCCTTTCCCTGCCCTCTGCAGCTGACCACGTAGTGGAGGAGACAGACTCAAATCAACCGATCACACGGACGTCCAGAAATATCATGAGCTAACATTGACTGAGTCCAGAGGATATGCCAATCCATGGCTCTCAAAGTCCTTTTGGTGGATCTGTGAGATCAAAATTACGCATGAATTCCAAGTAATTTATGCAGACAAATTCAGCCTTGACGAAGTAGAGCAGTTATACACGTGGAGCACACAGTGACTTCTTCCAAAGAGAACAGTGTGGAAAGGAGGAAAAAAGTTACTGTACCATGGAGGACCTGACGGATTGCTCCGCCGGGCGGTCAAGACCAACCCCGCCGTGACCGGTCCTGGCCATAGGATGCAGCCTTGGTGAGACGCGAGGACAGCGGCAGTTTGCCTCCACGATCCTGCTCCCAACCTACTCATGATAATAACGTCGGACAAATTCCAGTTGAGGGACAGTCTGCAGAACGCCTGACCGGCACTCCTCAAAACTGGCAGGGTTGCCAAAAACAAAGAAGGTCTGAGAAACCGTCACAGCCAAGAGCAACCTAAGGAAACTTGACAACTAAATGTAACGTGATATCCTGGGTGGGATCCTGGCATAGAAAAAGGGCGTCAGGCAAAATCTATGAACATCTGAATAAAGTCTGGACACTAGTTAATATTAATGTATCAACATTGGTTAATTAATTGTGACAAATATACCATATTCATGTACCATGTTAAGAACAGGGAAAACTAAGTGCGGAGTACATAGGAATTCTCTGTACTCCCTTTGCAGTTTTTCAGTAAATCTAAAACTACTCAAAAATAAAAAGCTTATTAAAAAACAATCACGCCTGGGTAAAAGATCCCTTCAAAGTGCAAGGTGGACCGACAGGTTTTAACGTAACCAGGTAAGAAAGGTTCATTGACATGCTTTCGGATTTCACGCTGCAACTAACAAGAAAGCACTGTCTGCTGAATTTTGCTATGTATCAAAGAACATCCACGGTTATCCTGAAAGGCTGTTAAAGTACTCCTGCCTTCCTTTTCCAACTTTGTATCATTGTGAGGCCGGATTTTCTTCTATATTTCAACCAAAACAATATACTGCAAAAGCGGAGTGCAGAGCAGCCCTGGAATCTGGCTATCGTAAGGGAGTCATCAAAGAAATTTGCAAAAATGTGACACGATGTCTTACACTTTTCTTCTCACTGAATTTCTTTGTTTTGGAAGGTATAGTTTTAGTTTCAAAATTGTGTGTTAACCTGGTATAGGTTTATTATTGCCATTTTAAATGAATTAATAAATAAATACTTACATTTTTCTCCATTTTTAATTTGTCTTGTGATAACCATCAATCGCTTTTACCCACATGAACAAAAACTCTGTGAGGATCTCAAATAATTTTTAAGAGTATAAACGGTCCTGAGACCGTTTAGGTCCTGAGACCTAAACAACTTGTGAATCACTGTGCTAAATGAATAACTTTATTTAGTTCTCACAAACAACCTTTTAGGCAGGCAATATTATCATCCCACTTTGCAGATGACAAAATTGAGGAACAGAGAAGTATACTAACTTTCCCAAGGTCGCCCAGGAAGTAGAGAGGCTGGAGCTGGGATTCGAACCCGTGTCACTGTGCTCTCCTGACTTCTTCGTATCTTTGTGATCCTTCCCCACCCCCCAGGTCTGCGAGCTCTGCAAGAGCGCGGTCCCTGCCGACAGCCCTGTGGTCTATGCAGACAGGGCAGGCTATGACAAGCAGTGGCATCCGGTCTGCTTCGTATGTGTCAAGTGCTCCGAGCCGCTGGTGGACCTCATCTACTTCTGGAAAAACGGGGCTCCCTGGTGCGGCCGCCACTACTGCGAGAGCCTGCGGCCCCGGTGCTCCGGCTGCGATGAGGTGGGAGATAGTGGGCCGGATGCGGAGGGGGGACCCCCACTGCTGTGGGAGAGAGTCCAGGGCCCAAACGGAGTGTGGCTTTGTTGGCGATGTGCTCTACAGATAGGGAAACTGAGGTCAGGCCTCACAGCATGCTCTCAGCCTCCATTTTCTCATCTGCAAAATGGAGCTGATACTAATTCCCACCCTTGAGGCTGTTGGGACAGGTCAGACACAGAGTGCCCTTGAGCTTTGTCCTTGACACAATGTCTGGCGCTTAGTCAGTACCCAGAAGCGCATTAGCAGGTGTGCCAGAGGCGATTGCCCATGTTCAAACAGGGACCTGCGTCTGTTAGTTTAGTCATGCGGTTACCTAACCCCCGTGCCTCAGTTTCATCGCTTGTAAGATGGGGATGAGAATAGCACCCATCCTGTGAAAATTAGTGAGGTGATGCATGAGAATTCTTGGCACAGAGCCTGACCTAGTAACTAACAAAGGGACCTGCTGTTAGTCTTATGATAATATAATTTAATACAATACGATATAATGATTTAACATTGACGTAACACAATACAACGCAATAGTTATAGATGTCACGGAAAGGATTCAAGACTCTGATACAAGCTGAGACAAGAGGAACTCTAAGGTATATTAATAATAGCCACACTAATTGCAACATTAATAATGGTAAGGACTCTTTACACGCCCATAGAAGCGGGCCACGCACTGCCTTCATCTTTGGCACGAATGAGAGCTAGATACGTCTTCTTCGTATTTAGCCAAAATCTGCTTCCCACCACCACCTACGTGTTGGTCTCCGTGTGAAGTTAAGACTCTGCAATCCTCTTGCCTCATAACTAGGTTATCGAGTGACAGTAAGAACCAAGAGGACTGTTGCAGGCCTGCCCCTTAACCTCACTTTTGAGGGGACGACAGTATGCGCACAATAACGATTCGCCATCGTTCATTAAGGGCTTACAGCGGGCCAGTAATTTGCTGTGTACTGCACGTCTGAATATATGAACGTCTCATAATAACTCTTTCGGGAGAGGCTCATATTGTCTCTATTTTACATTTGAAGAAAGTATAGCTCAGAAAAGCCAACGATAATCACGCAGCGCTGACTTTGTGTCAGTCACTACTCCAAGCGTGACATATGTCATAGGTCATTCAGCTCCCATAAAACCCTATGGGATGGGAAGTATTCGTGTCCCCATTTTACAGATGTGGAAGCTGAGGCACAGAGGGATGCACTAATTCGCCCATATCTGGTTCCTGTTTGACACCACAATCAGAAGGCCCATAACCACCATGCTATTCTGCTCCTTCTGAGCCTGAGGGGTTCCTTGCATACGTAGGCTCCAAAGTGTCACTTTATTCCAACCCTCTGTATTTCTGTGCTTGAAGATTGGCCATTGACAGCTTATCTGCCCTTAAGCTGTCTTCACCGGGGTGCGTAATCCCGGCTCAGAACACAGGGACTTTGGAATTGGCCCAAAGAGTGTCACGGACACTGGCTAAGTAAAACCCGCCTATGGTGGAGGATTTCTGTTTCCATCCTAGAAGCTAAGATGCATCAATGACCTTCGCCAACTACTGTACTTACTCCTCAAATTTATGCCAGATTTCTCCACTGAGGTTTCTAAAAGTCAAAATAAGAATGGGATGGAATGAACCACCTCCCTGTAACTTGTCCTAGACACACCGTCTCTGCCTAGGGACCGAACCTGAGTCATGCATTTGCTCTGCTGCCCTCCCCAGATAATATTCACCGAGGACTACCAGCGCGTGGAAGGCCTGGCCTGGCACCGGAAGCACTTTGTCTGCGAGGGCTGCGAGCAGCTGCTGAGCGGCCGGGCGTACATCGTCACCAAGGGGCAGCTTCTGTGCCCCACTTGCAGCAAGTCCAAACGCTCCTGAACGGCTGCCCACCCGCAGCCAGAAGCCGCAGGACCCCGCCGGGAAGGAGAGCCAGGTGTGCTGAGGCCGTCCTGAGGGTCTAATGCAAGAGCCAGCAAGCAACACAAAGGGATTCGTTTTTCAGCGGGAATATAAAAATATTCCAGGTTGGGTGGTAATGGATCCTGGAGGGTCAGTAGTTTCAAAACCAGAAATGTTCTAAGAAGTCTTGGGATGGAGTGCTTTTTTGGTTTTGTTGTTGTTTCCCATCTGCAACTAACTACAGCCTGCAAGGGAGCTGTGGGAGGAATTTCCCGACATGCAGTTCTGAGTGATCGCATCACATAGCTATAGAACGCGAGTGCTTTTTCGTGGACATGGGAGCCCCTCCAAGAGCAGGCTGAGGTCCTAGCTATCACCTGTTGCCTCTTTTTCAAGTGGAATTTGAATTTTAAATAAACAACTGTTTTGTGGCATGATAAACACATCAATAAAGGTTTTGTGAATTCTACAGACACCCTTTTATCTGATTTTTTACAGCATGGCAGTGATTTTACATCTATTTAACCCCATGACCCTGAATGTTGGTGCCGGCAGAAAATACTGTCCATGCTAATGAGTCTCTCCCTGATGTGTCACGGACTTCCAGGGGCAGTGCAGGCCCTCGGGGCAGAACCTTCCTGCTGTCTTCCCGTTCTACACACTCCCGATCACTGTGTGACCTGTGAGTCACCTTTCATGACACACCCAAAAGTGGTCTCCTCGAGCCTGATCGGCTTCTCTTTAGACAGGGACCTGACTCAGCTGCCCTCAGAGCCCGGGCAGGTCATGAGTGAACCCCTCTGAGAATAACACCAGTGTTGGGGAGGTGCAAACAGGGCCACCTGGGCTCCACCAGCGAGCGCTATGTGGGACTTCCTTGAGAAATCTCTCAATTTGTTAATGTTTCTAACTGAACATTGAATAAGCCAAATAGAACAGATCTTTGGGCCAGATTTTATCTCCCTTTTATGGTCTCTCTGAGCATTTTCAGCCCTCAAATTAATTTCCTTCCCACGATTTCTAAGAAAAAACTGTATCTTTTCTACTGGGGATACAAGGATGAAAAAGACCCGAGTCCTAGAAGCTCACAGTCCAGTCACCGGTCGTTCCCACCATCCAAATTTTGCCGTCACTGTCTCTTGCCTACAGTGCACCCATTTGCATGCTTTCCAATTTGGCCAAAGCTATCGTGACACCCTAAGGTGGAGGCTTCCGGCTCCCAGGTCCCCTCCCCCGTCACCCTGTCACGTCATCTTCTCGAAGGTAAGTTTCGAGCGGGTCATTTCCTTCACTCAACCTCCACGGCTCCCGCTGCCCATCGAGTTAAGGACAAAGTCCTCACTCTGACCTTCGGATCCTTCAAAACTTGGCTTAGTTGTCTTTCTGGCCTTAGGGCCCTTTATTTCCCTAGATTTCTGTTTCTCCTGGACAGGCAGAAGTTCCCTTCGCCCAAGCTTCTCTCTGTGCTGTTGCTAGCTATGGGCTGGTGACCTGAAGGCCAGCTCTGTCTGTCCAAATTCTCTTCATCCTGTAAGGTACTTCTCAAGCCTAACCTGCTTTTCTGGCCCTTCCCCGAAGCACTAGTGAAACACCCATTCTTCATTCATCGATTTATTCCACAAGTATTCGTCGAGCACCACAGAGTTCCAGCTCCATGCTGAATACAGGGGTACGGCACCCACAAAAAGAACCATGACCCCTTACCCGTGCATTTTACAGTCTGTGGGCAAGATGGGCCTCAGGCAGGTACTCCTGCAAGTCAACATTAAAATTATAGCAACTGTGGATGCTATAATATAAAACATCATATAATGTAAAATATAAATTGAACCTAGTCAAGAGTGTCAAGAGAGGTGCCCCTGGGAAAGCTACACTTGAACTGAGGTCTGAAAGATGCGTAGACCCTGAGTCAGCCGAGAGGGAAAGGACAATGGTTCAAGGTGGATACATGAATGGTATGTGCAAAGGTCCTGCGGTTGAAGCTGCACCAGTTTATTTCATGCCTATTTACTGGTGTTAGAGATATAATGGTGAACACGTCCCACAGACAGGACTGAAAGAAGATTGGTGTGGCAAGACCATAGCATGAGGAGGGTGGGCTCTGAGGCATGGAAGGTGGGCAGGGCCAGCCTGCTGCAACGACGGAAGTCTGGTCTCTGTCCTAGGAGCAACGAGGACCCTTCAAACAGATTTAAGCAGGAGTTAGTGACGGCTGGGAGGTTACCAGGCACATGATCTCCTCTCAGTTGAAACCCCAGCGTGACGCTCGGTTGACTTTGTCCACTGGGTCACACCAGCGTGGGTGGACGTGATCGCCCACAATAGACGCCACGGGGCACAACCTAGAGCCTGCCCCCCTCCTCATATCTACAATGACACCCGGCCTTGGTTCGAAGCACCCAAATCATCTCCGACACCCCCCATCTGACGGGTCACTCAGTCCCGTGCTTTCCACCCTTTCTCTCCCTCCCTCCCCGAGGTCATGTCCCACCTTGAACATTTTCTGCCTAGTGTGACAAGAGTCTCCTAGGGTGTCTCCCTGCCAGGAACCCACCCTCTCCACACACAGCTTCCAGATGAATTGCTCAGAAACACGTCTCATGGTGCACTCTCCTCCTGCGGAACAGTCGGGGACTCCCTGTTGCACACACAAGAGAAATGTGAAACATTTTTGCCTCGCGATCGAGTTTCTTACTTTTCCTGGCCTCAGCCCACCTTCCTTCCTGCTCCCTCTCAGAAGCCAGAAGGATAGTGCATATGTGCCCCTGCTTTCCCTACCTCTGTGCCAATACTCAGGCTGTTCCCTTGTCCTGGAATTCGCACATTGTGTTTACTCACTGCCTTGTCCAGGGGGCCTCCTTGGCTGAGAGGCTTCTGCACCCGAATCAGAAGGATGAGGCTTTCGCACGTCACGGTGTTAACCTGGGCATGATTCTACCCGTGTGGCAGGGAAAGGGGCCGTCCCACCCCCTCACTCTTTAGGAGGACGCCCCTGGCTGCTCCCTCCCCTCGGGCTGCTTTAGTGCCCTTTATCTAGAAGCTCCTAACACCCCAGGCTTATAGTGATTTTTGCACTGCCTTTATTGAGCTATGATTATTGGTGCATGCAAGGTTCCACCTTTGAACTTCTTAAAGGATAATTCCCCAACCCTTAGCACGAATTCTGGCACCTAATTGAAAGAATAAACAACCGAGGGCTCTTGGATGGCTCCCTTTTGCTAATGGCACTTACTGTGCTCCAAAATGGCCAAGATCAAATAAAAGAATGTCTACTGAGGCACCCACGACGACTGCGTGCACATGGCCATTCTCCACCCCTACCGCCTTCCTCCTGTGGGAAGAACTCACTTTCCATGATATAAACTCACTTTCCACTATATAAACTTGCTTTCCCAGCATCCTCTGCAGCTAGAGAATGGTCGTGTGACTCCACCCTGGCCAATGGGGCTTCTCCTTGGGGAGTGTCTTAATGAGAAGAGATGCTCTGGAGGAAATAACCCTGCTTTGTGCTTTGTTTTTCTTTTGGTAGAATTTCAAGAGAACTTACAAAAAAGTTACAAGAACAAAGAAATGTCACGGTGTTGCTGACCCAATGCCCATCGTCCCTGAATATGTCAGTGTGTAATTCCTACGAACAGGGACGTTCTCCTACACAGCCACAGTCCGACCATCAAAATCAGGAAATTAACATCAACGGCGATTACGACTCTACCACGCAATCTCCGAGCGTCCCCGACTGTCTCGATACTGTCTTTTCAAACAGTAAGATGCCGTCCAGAGTCACAGTCCACTGAGTTATCTTGTCTCTTCAGCCTTCTTCAGTTTGAAAGTGTTCTTCGTTCTTTCCTTAATGTCATGACCTTGATGTCTTAAAGACGAAAAGCCAGTTATTGAATAGAATGTCCTTCAAATTGAGTTTGTCTGGTATTGCCCCATAATTGGGCCCAAGTTATGCATTTTTGGTAGGAATGCCAGGTAAGTATGATGTTTTCATTGCATCCAATCAGATGGCATAGGGTTTGCATTTGCTCCATATTAATCTTGATATGTGTTCACATTAATCTTGAACATTTGATCATGTTAATATCTGCATATTTTTCCATTGTAAGCTTACTCTTTTTTCCTTTGTATTTAGTAAGTATTTTGCAGAGATACTTTGAGACTGTCAATATTCTACTCCTCATCAAAATTCCACCCATCGATTTTTAGTATCCATTGATGTTTCTTGATTGAATTAATTATTACTACAACAGTGACCAAATGTTGGTTTTTCTAATTCAATCATTCCTTCAATGTTTATTAGCAGTCTACTATAAGGATAAGCTCTATCTTCTCCCCATTTATTAATTCATTTATTTATATCAGTTTTTATTAAATTATTTATAATTTAATGCTGTCTTTATCAATTACTGTTCTTATTTATTTTAATGCTCAAATTGTCTGCACATTTCGCCAAAGGAAGCTCCTTAAGCTGGTTGCTATGTCCTTTTGACATATCCCATCATTCTTTGAGCACATTTTACATTCTAGCACAATAAAGGGCTCCAGGGTCATCTGTGTTATCCTGGCCAGCCGCTGGCAAATGTCACAGAACAAATCTCTTTATTAAAATGATTTGTTGTCCGGGTCTGGTGGCTCACGCCTGTAATCCTAGCTCTCTGGGAGGCCGAGGCGGGCGGATCATTTGAGCTCAGGAGTTCGAGACCAGCCTGAGCAAGAGCAAGACCCCGTCTCTACTAAAAAAATAGAAAGAAATTAGCTGGACAACCAAAAATATATAGAAAAAATTAGCCAGGCATCATGGTGCATGCCTGTAGTCCCAGCTACTCGGGAGGCTGAGGCAGGAGGATCACTTGAGCCCAGGTGGTTTGAGGTTGCTGTGAGCTAGGCTGACGCCACGGCACTCTAGCCCTGGCAACAGAGTGAGACTCTATTTCAAAAATAAATAAATAAATAAATAAAAACAAAATGATTTGTTCTGTGAAATTGGGATTCAGTCAAAAGTCTGCACTCAAAGATCCAGAAGGCCACATGTGGCTCCAATCCCCCAGATCCCCCACCCCTTGATTATATTATGAAGACAGTGGACTAACCTCCAGACTTCTTATTACATGTGACAATTGATTTCCTTATAATTTATGTAGAGCAATACATTTCCTTGCTGTTTAATATATTTCATCATCATACAGTTCTTTATTACTGGAGATTTTGTTAATTGCAGCCAAAAACAGTGGGATTAATACCAAGACGTTTCACATTGTAGCTTGGGTGAATTACACATTTCTGAAGCCATGACACTTCCTAGTTTATTTGGATTTGTTTTTAATTGGCAGACAAAAATGTATATATTTATAGTGTACAACACAATGCTAAATGTATACATTGTGGTATGGCTCAATCAAGCTAATTAACATATCCATTACCTCATACACTTATCATCTTTTTTGTGGTGAGAACATTTAAAATCTACTGTCTTAGCGATTTTCAATCAAGGCTGTCCCGGGGGGCACGAACAAGAGTGACATTAGAGCTTCACTCACCGGGTTATCAGAATTTGGCTGCAAATATGAGAACGTTGCATGAAAGATGAGATTGTGCAATGGCATCTCTCTCTGCCTTTGACCAGCCAAGACTAGAGATGATGTTGTTGAAGGAAGAAACACGTTTTCTCCTTTTTCTCAACAGGCATTTGCCTTCAGTCAGATTCAGTTCGAAGCAAAATGACCTCTTGTCTGATTTCTTCAGTTCTCTTATAATAGAAACTGCAGGTAACAGCATAGATCGTTTCTTTGTTCTGACTTTGGTACAACGTTGGTTCTTGAAAGACAGAAAGGATTCAGACTTGCAGACAGAAGAAGTATTATCCGGGTCTCTCCTGTCGCAAGTGAAGGAAGTACGATTCAAGCAGTTTAAACAAAAAGAAAAGGGGACAAGGGATCTGCATTCTACAATCTATTTTCTAGTCAGAAAGTTCAAGAGAAGTGTCATCTTCAGGAACAGCTGGATACAGCAGTTTCAAATTGTAAGTTAAGACTCTGCCTCTTCACTTATAAGTGGGAGCTAAACAGTGGGTACACCCAGAGTGGAATAACAGACACTAGAGACACCAAAAGGCGGAAGGTGGGAGAGGGGTGAGGGACGAAAGTTTACCTGTGGGGTACTATGCACGCTGTTTGGGTTATCGGTACACTAAAAGCCCAGACTTTACCACTACACAGTATGTCCAAGTCCGTACTTGTCCAGATCTGCACTTGTACTCTCCAGATCTATAAAAGTTTAAAAAATGAAAACGTGAAAAATTAAAAAAAAAAGACTGTGCTCCTTATTTCCATCTGTCGCCTCTGTCTTCCTCCAAGACGGCTCCATTCTCGGGCAGGTTCCGCCAGGTGTGGCAAACACAGCCACCAGCAGCGGCTGGGCTCACTTTTGCCCTTGCAGCCAGTGAGCCCAGGTAAGAAGCAATGTCTCTTCCTGGGGCTTCCCAGAGATGACTTTGGCAGGCTCGACATGGCTCACGGGCCCAGACCTCGACCAGCCTCTGTGCTCAGCAGGCTGCGGTACTCCGACTGACAACGCCTTGATCCTGGGCCGAGCAGCCAACTGCTGTGGGGCAGGAGGAGGAATCAGAAAAGACAGCCACACCCCAAGTACAGGAAGCAGACACCTTGTAAGAAAGAGTCCCTTTGTAGACCCAGAAGTAAAATAAGAAAAGCCTTCTGTGCGAGGTGGCGCTGGCTCAGCTTTCCAAAGAGCTGTTGGGCATTCCAGGGAGCTCAAACGACGGGCGCCAAGCACAGAGAGGGAGCAGTCTTGGAGGAGAACGAGCCCAAGGCACCTAAGAGAGCGAGCCTGAGTCACAGGGCTGGGGCGTGGAGGCTCTCGCGGGAGGCTGGGAAGAGCTGCAGCACCGGCCGGGGGAAGCCAGCGCCCGAGCTCATCTCAGAGTAACTGCAATGCCACTGAAATCCTCATTTGTCTCGATTTTTAAAACATTGCTAGCAAGATAAGACAAATGTTTTTAAAAGGCCTGAATCAAATGGTATTCCCTGAAGTCAACGCCTAAAGGGTTTTATCGCGGCCCTTTGTTTTCAATTCTATGAAAGATGATGGAGACATACTAAACTGTTTTTATGGGAAAAGTTTAATAAACGTGAAGGACATACTTCCACGAGTTCAAATATGGAAAGTTTTAAAATAGGAGAGTGACACAGGCAGCTAATGATCCCAACATGTTAGACTATGCAGGCTGCTGGCACAAGTTCTGGTTTTTAACCAAATATATAAATTACGAAATATTGTTACAAGAAATTGCAAGCCTTTGCCCTACAAGGCAATGGTTTGTGCTTCAGCTGACAGGAGAGCTCTGCGGAGTTCATCTTCAGCTGATAAGGGGACACGGAGAAGGAGCAGATGGGCAGGCATCCTTGGCTGACACAAGGGAACCCTCCAGTGCCAGAGCTGGGAGGAAGAATGTGCTTCAGCCAAAGCCCCGGGCCAAGCAGAAGAGTGTTTGTTTGTGAAGTACCTTGCCTGTGTGGTCCCAGTCCACAGCGGAGGTGTTTGTGACATTTTGGGCCCGAGCATACAAACACTGAACTTTTCACTTGAAAAATCTTCCTTCCAGCTGCCTCTGCCTTCAAGGCTCAGCACCAGCTCTCCCTCCTCCAGGAAGCCCTCCTTGGTTCCCGCAGATGGTACTTTAGGTTCTCAGAGTCTCAAATGACTGTGTGATTGATTCGACCTGTGGCCGGACTGTATTTATCTCAGACTCTGTTTCATCTTCCAAATAATAGGCAACTCACTCACTCACTAGTTGATTCTGAGCATTTATTCAGCACCTACCATGCCCCTGCATTGAACAAATTTCAATAACCCCTGTATAATGCTATCCCTTAACTAACCACTTGACCTGTTTAATCAAGTAGTTAGTTTCCCAGAAATGGTGGTTTTTCTGCAAGACAAAGGTGCTGAGATTCTGAGGCCAGTGGACAGGCTTCCTGACGACTTTCCCCACCACCTGCCCCCAATGGGCAAGGCCCCTTATTAGTTACACCATGACCTGCACAAGGCACGTGGCCCCTCCTTTACAAGCCCATGACCTCCATTCGTGGGAGAGACGGATTAGAGGCAGCTCCTCTTGGCAAAAAAACAAGATGTCTGTCGTGTTAAAAAATTTCTTTCTTCCTTGGCAATCCTTGTTGTCTCAGTAATTGGATCTTTGTGCAACGAGTAACTGACCCTAGACTGAAACCTCCTTGTAATTTCAACAACACATTGTCACAGGCCTTGGAAATACCATAGTGGACCAAGCAGACGTGGCTCTTGCCCTAAAGGGGCTGCAATCTATCCGCGGAGAACAAATAGACAATCATCTACTCAGACATGGCTGGATCCCAGCAGAATCCCAGCTGTGTTCCTTCCCGAGGGATCACTCAGCCTCCTGCAAACAGGCCCTGCAGGTCTGGTCTGCCCCACTCGCTCACCGTAGAGACCCAACACGTCTGGCAGCACAGTATCATCATTAGCAGCACGAATGCAGGTGTAGACACCTCAGATTCCAATCCTGACTACTGCGGCACCTTAGATCAGTCATTTCACTTTGTTCCGGAGTTACTCCGCTATAAAATGGGGGTAGTAATAGTCTTTACTTTATGGGATTGTTCTGAAGATTAAATGGGCTCATGCACATTAAAAAATTTAGAACAGCTCCTGGCACATAGTAAGTGCTCATTAAGAACCAACTATTAGCCTTGCTGTTGTTTGTGTTCCCCAGCAGGGAACCCTGGAAGAAGATGACTCAATTGCAATCTCTTCTACTCTTGGAAATAGCAATTTTATGAAAAATTGTGTGTATGTTTCTTAAAGCCCATCAGCAAAATTGCTCGTCAATTTTTTCTTTACTCTCAGACCTGGAAAAGGCCCAGATATTACCCGCTGAGACATTCCAGCACCCTGCCACACACACGCCCAAGTGTGGACGCACATGCTTTTCCTATCCTGGCGAGGTCTACCTGCCGTCTCAAAGCCGCGCGTTGCCTGTCCTGTTTGTGCTATGCATGTTCTAAGAGTGGCAAGTGGCTGCACTGACCCTCAGACCCACAAACGGCCCCACGAAGTCCTAAGATACTATCTGGGAGGGGGCTGGGGAAATGTTATACTAACAGGACCATATGTTTTATGTCTCACCTAACTCACCCTAAGATCAAAACTCAGAAATCAAAATCTCCAAAGACTTCCCGTTTAGCAAGTGGAGACCGGCATCTGCACGATGATCACTCCAGGAAGGTGACCTTCCAGCGAGGCGCTTCTCAAACCCGAGTGGTTGTAAGGATCGCCTGGGGAGCTCGCCAAAGAGCAGGTGCTGGTTGAGTCGGTGTCGGTGGCGCCAAAGCTGTGGTCTCAGGACCAGGCGTGGAGGAGCAAGGCCGGAGCGCATCAGAGCTGAAAGGGCTGGTTAGAAGTCTGGTTATCTGACCCCTCAACCTGAGAAGTGGCGAAACTGAGGGCCAGAAAGTAGAAGTAGCTTTATCAGTAGCACAAGGCAAGCTCCAGGCAGAGCCAAGAACACAACCCGGGTCTCCTCACGCCCAAGCCAACACCCGTCCTGAGCCTGCTAACCCAGGGGCCGGGTCCCAGTGCTCCAGGAGCCGGGCAGGTGGTAAGTGCAGGAGGCAGGCCGGGCACCGGCTCACTTGTTCAAACACCGGCAAAACATGGCTGCAGGCGACGACTGGCCTTTGGGCAGCCGGTTTGCAACCCCTATAACCTTAGACCAGGGGTCGGCAGCCTTTTTCTGTAAAAGGCCAGATAGGAAATATTTTAGACTTTGCAGACCACACGGCCCCTGTTGCAACTACTCAGCTCTGCTCTTGTCACGTGAAAGCAGACACAGACGATACACAGACAGTGATCGGGCGTGGCTGTGTTCCAATAAAACTTTATGTACGAAAACCGGAAGGTGGCCCTGATTTGGCCAGTGGGCCGAAGTTTGCTGACCCCTGCTGTGGCCGATTAGAGAAACTGGCGGGAATGTGGTCTCTATTTATACAAAGTGCAACTTATAGAACAGTATTTTAAAAATACAGCTTGTATCTTTCAAGGTCAATAAAGGGCTGTCTTCCATGAGTTAGACGGAGGAAAGACGTTAACTGTCTTGTTTCTTCAATTCCAAAGTACGCATTAAACGAAATCATTGCATTCCTAGAACGGGGAATCTTAGAGTTACAATGCACATTTAACGGTAGCGTTTCTCCCTCCGGCCCCTACAGAGTCGTTCCTTAAGCGGGCAGCCTGCACAGCCCGGTGCAAAGACATCAGATCAGTGTGAAACAGCTTGTGGAGAGAGATCAGCCGCAGAAAGGGAGCTGATTTGAGACCCGATGTGACGGGATCTGACAAGTTAAATTTCTAAGTCGGGGCAGCCGACACCTTTCCCTGTAGGAGAGGCATCGTGGCGTGCTTGGTCAACGGCCTGGATTCACTTGGAAGCAGCGATAGAAAATTGCTGTTTCCTTTCAGAAGTTAAACGCCGCCTGTGGGACGGTAACTTCACTAATGGAGCTCACTTCCGTGGGGCTGAGTGAGCACACATCCCAGATTGGCGTTGGGTCTGAGAGCCAGGAGCGCACCTGTATATTCGCATTTTTAAAAGAAAGCATTTTTTTTTTTTTTTTTTTTGAGACAGAGTCTCACACTATTACCCCGACTAGAGTGCCATGGCGTTAGCCTAGCTCACAGCAACCTCACACTCCTGGGCTCAAGCCATCCTTCTGCCTCAGCCTCCTGAGTAGCTGGGACTACAGGCATGCGCCACCATGCCCGGCTAATTTTTTCTATATATTTTTAGTTGTGCAATTAATTTCTTTCTAATTTTAGTAGAGGCGGGATCTCGCTCTTGCTCAGGCTGGTTTCAAACTCCTGAGCTCAAACAATCCGCCCACCTCGGCCTCCCAGAGAGCTAGGATTGCAGGCGTGAGCTACCCCGCCCGGCCTAAAACAAAGCATTTTTTTAAAACAAAGTTTTGTTAAAATAGAGTCTAGAAGAAAACGGGAAAGATTATAGATGAAACACCCATGGCCTAAAACCAAAACGCGTTATTTTGGAATGACTGCACAATGGTTTAGGTAGCTCCAGAGACAGCCACTATTGCCAGGGAGAAGGCAGTCGTCCAAGTCCGCAAACCCCCGGCAGCCGCAGTGGCCCTCGGCGGGCCTGCGCATCTCTTGACTTTCATTTCTTCTTTCACCTTCAGAGCACCGGCAAGCACCTTCCGATCAGGCACACGTATGCACGTATGCATGTGTTTTTGGTTTGGGTTTTGTTAGCTGTTCATCGGCAAATTAGAGTGAGATTCTCCAGATTTTGCCAAAATCCTGATAGCTTTCTATTGTCTTGCAGAGGAATCCCCCAGCATGAGAATGTGCATGTGGCCCTATTTACGGGCCACCCATTTCCTATGAAGGGCGGCCTGGGGACTGATTTCACATGGGTGGGAGTGGTCAGGGCACCCTTCACTCTGGGAAACTTCTTTCCACCTCAAAAATATAAAGGCAAACCCAGTTCCAGACAAAGGTTTTACGACACAAGGTGGCATTCTCCACGCTAGGAAATTTTGCAAAAGGAAACAAAACAAAACAAGAATGGCAGTAATCTGGATCTTGTTTGTTCTGTTTATAATGCACAATCCAAGCTATTTTGCCTAGTGATGGCTTTTTCCAGAAGGCTAAGTCATCTGCAGACAACTTGAGCCGGCGATTGCTCTGCTAGAGACTCCTGTAGCCTCAGGCTTCCTTTCTATGGGGAAAAGGGAGCTTACACACTCACCCCTTAACGTGAGGTCAGACATCTGGGTTCCCCTCCCCTCCTGCACACATTCCAATGACGGTGTTTCAGGAAAAGGTATACGTAGCCCAGCACCAAACGCCCCATCAGAGAAGTCCAGGCGTTACTTAGCGAGAGCTACTTTCCGGGCCCCTGAAGACTAGGACACCTCCCGATGCTCCCTCGCGGCACCCACCCCGTCGCTGCCCTGGCGAGAGCACTGCCGGCAGAGTAGCTTAGGCTTTTCCTAGCCACGGTCCCCTTTCAGCCACTCAGGGCTCCCCAGATCTTCGTGGGGGCTCTAGACATGAGACAAAAGAAGGCCTGGCCAAGAAGGCAGAAAGCCTGAGCTCGGACGTGAGCTTTGCCACACGCTCGCAAGTCACGAGAAAGCTCTCAAGCTCACTATTCACCTGTGAGGCGGGATGACACCATCCCCCCGGCCATGTCTCAGCTGGACCAAACTGGACAGGTGAGAGCCGAGAGCTGTGTGACCTGCAGACAGCCCTGTCCCCGCAGGGCCTGCGCTTGCACATCGGTGCTCCCCTGCCCTGATTTGAAACGGGCATCCTCTCAGCAGTACTAATGAGCTAATTCAGGCATATGGAAACATTTTTGGAACTGTTAATATCAATGAAATTTTGTGGTCTCTCCACATATGAAGTAAAGTAGAAGTAGGGCTGCAAGAATTAGCAGGGAGACAGGAGCTAGAGACTCCCCCTACCCCTACTGGGGAGTCTCGGCCTCTCCTGGCAGCTTCTGACCCCCAGGGCTTGCAGGAACCAGGCGTGAAAAGCTCTGAGATCGTGCCCAGCACCCGTCCCTGGCTGGCGACTGCTTCATACACTTCCTGGCCCGCCAGGCCCTCCTCCTTCCGCAAGTCCCTTAAGGCAGGACTGACAGCAGGCCCTTGACAGCGAGGTTCCAAGGAGAGAGGCAGGAAAGGGGGTGTCAGTGGGAGCTTGGGGGGCCAGCGAAAAGTCCAGCGGCCACAGATGAAGCTGGAGATTTGGGCAAAGATCATCAAGGCACATCTGATTATTCTCCTCCAAGTCTTGCCAGCCCAGCCTCTCTTTGCACACGACACAAGAGCAGCCAGCACCCACGACCACCACCCACCACCCACTTCTGTCCAAACAGCCCACACGGTGATGCAAAGGAGAAGAACCAGGGGAAATTTCCCTGAGTTTATTTTCCTAAACTAACCAACCAAACGGGGCAGCATTTTGGCCTTGGAGCTGCCAGTTTCCAGACCAGATTTCAGGGTCTTCCCACAGAGGACATGGGGTGTGTGTCCCACCCGAGATGCTGATGTCAGGGAGAGAACCAGCTAACCCTGGGGTGACCACTTCTATCCAACCAAACTCCGACTCCCCCTGGGAGACAGAGACCATACACATGAAAAACAATCTGTCGCAGCTCCTGGCCTCAGACAACTGGGGAGGACTTGCTCAGTCCTGTTTTCTCCCCAAACTAACAGTCCCCGTGCATTGGAAAAGCAAAGCCCAAAACAACTGTGTCTGTATCCTTGGCCTGCATCATCACAGATCCCCACGTACTCAGAGTGGAGCAGAGGAAAATTCTAAGAGGGAAAATGTCAGGACAGCTGAGGCAAGTAGGTTAGGTACTGTCAGTAGAGCAGCCTAGAAGAGTGTGTCCCGGGGACCCACTTCCATATGGCCGTGTTTTGCCCACGTGGACGAAGGGATGCGACTAACCCTCTTTTTGCAAATGAGGAAACTATGGCTCACAAAGGTTAGGCAGCAAGCCCAAGGTCACGTGGGGGACAGGGGCAGACGGGAAAGGGATCACTGCATTTCACAGGTCATGAGCTGTGTGGAGGGATTTTTATATGTGAGGAAACAGGTCGAGAGAGAAATGTGACTTGCTCAAGGCCACGTGGCTCAGAGGAGCTGAGCTGGGGCTGGATTCCAGTGGCCCTGGTTCCTGCCCCTGACTGCTGCCTACGTTACTCCTGCTAGGAGTGGCGGTGGGACCGGAGAGACGAGCTGCAAGTATCAGTGGTGCTCTCATCGGCATCTTTGCTGCTCTTCTCGTGAGAGGATTTAATTAAGGTAGGTAAGCAAAGAACAAACATTCTGAACACTTGTTTTCTTGTTGCGTTGTTGTAATTCTCAACTTAGACTCTGCCCGCAGTGCAATTTGGCCCTCTGTTCGTTTTCAGTTTAAAAACAAACAAAAATGCTGCCGCCTCAATGAGTTGAATGCATATGGAGCCTGGTCTCTGCCAGCCGATAGCATCCCTGTTCCCCAGAATCTGGCTGTGGTCTGATGAGCCACAAGAGACAAAATAAGGCCTCCAATCTCACATGTCCACACTAAAACGTTGACTGGCCTGGGGACGTACTTCCGAGCCGTGTATTCCAGTGGGAACTCGTAACAAGAGGCAGGAAAACAATGGCCCAAGGCCCTGGCAGAGCCACCCAGGCTCAAGGCAACGCTGCGGGCCCTGGATTCTTATTTTCGTTTCTCCTAGATGGCAGTGCAGAGGAGAGCTCGGGCCCTGGACCTTCTGCCATGTGCTGCTCCAGGAGAGGTGACCCTGGCCTTTCAAGGCAGAGCTCAGCTTTCTAAGTCCTCAAGAAGGCTCTGCAGGGGCCACTTTACAAAGAGGCGTGGCTGGTTTCTCCCAGCAGGAGAGCTCTGCAGGAAAGTTGGGAACTTTAAGAACCCCACGCCTAGTTTGAGAGACAGCTGGCCCAGGGGACAACAAGCTGCTCATGTTTGTCTCAGTGAGGTGAGGGGCTATTCCCTGGCAGTCTGTTTGCCGCACCGTGAGCCCCTGAGGACCAGGACTGTGGTACCTTTACCGCCCTGCGTGGCACTAGGCACTCAAAAGACACCATTGCTCACCTGGCTGACTTCAGTTGCCTCCCAACTGGTCTCCAAGCTTGGCCTCCTATGAACTATTCCCCACAAGCTAATGTTTAGCATCAGCTCAAGTCTTCCTACTTCCCAGTTTGTGATGTCTCCCCATAGAATAAAATCCAGTCTCTTTATTGTGACCTGTAAGATCTGGCACCTGCAAACCTCTCCATCTTCATCTTCCTCCTCCCCTCCCTCGCTTACTGTGTTCCAGCCACATAGGCCTTTTTCCTGTGCCTGAGTTGTAACAAATAAACCCCGTACCAACCTCAGGACCTTTGCACATGCTGTTCCCTGTGCCTGGGATGCTCCTTCCTTTCCCAGATCATCACATGGGATGATCACATGGCTGGCACCTTCTTGCCATCCAGGACCAACTCCGATATCACCTCTTCAGAGAGGTTGTCCCTGATCACCTTATCTGAAAGGCTGGTCCCCAGTCATTCTTCATGACATCCCCCTGCTTTGTTTTCTTTGTGCAACATATCAAGATAGGAGTGCATCTTGCTTATTTACTTTTTACTTATTAATTGTCTCCTCTACTAGAAGGTAAGCTTCATGGAGCAGGGGACTTATCTGTGCCCTATTCCCCAGTACCGTGAACAGTGCCTGGCACACAGTGGGCAACCAATAAATGTGTGCCAAATGAGGGAATGAATATTTACTAAAGGAACGAATGAGAGAAGAATTCCCGATTTTAAGTTTGCCGCTGTTTGTTACCTACAGGACTGTCCTCTCAAGCTGGCCTGCAAGTGTCTCAAGAGAAGAGGCATTTTGTGCCAGAGAATGTGTCTCTGAATTAACTATATTTTGTTATTTTCTGTATTCTTGATACCCTGGCATCTGGGGACTTGCTGACAGAGGGGGAGCTGCCCCTTCCAGGGCAGCCAATTCTTAGAGACAGGAAAGGACTGCCTGCAAGCCTTCGAACACAGACCAGCCTATCCTGGGTCCACGGCCCCCCATCTGCCTCCTTCGTCAGGCTCCTGCTGTCCAGACTCTATTCCCCAGGCTTCTGCTCCTGTCCCCCCAGCCCTCTGCCTCCCCAGTAGCGCAGGACGCCTCCTCTTGGGAACCACAAGTAACAGTTTCTCAGTGGCAGTCACTCTTGATCCATTCGTCTCGCCAAACCTGAGTAACAGTAAAATCTACCTTTTAATGTGGTCTCCTACGGCCACACACAGCCTGGCACTCAGCAAACACTCCACCAAGACCAAGTGAGGGTAGGAGCCACCAGTCTACCCCAAGGCCTAGCGCACTGCCTAGCACACAGTAGGTGCATAATAAATACCAGTTGAATGAATAGATGGCTTCACTGAGGGCCCACTTAATGTCAGGAACTTTCACATCTGGGGGTGCAGTGTTGTAAGTGGAACCACAGATTTTAAAAGCTGGGTTTAAATCCTGGATCTTCTGCTTTCTAGCTACGTAGACTTGGACAAGTTATTTAAGCTCTCTGGGCCTCAGTTTGCCCATATGAAACAGGAAAACATAATAACAACCTCAAAAACTTGCTGTGAATATTAAGTGAGTTCGTTTAGGCAAAGGGCATAGAACCGTATGTGGTAATACAGTTATCACCGCATAAGCAACTACATTTCTTTTGTTTTCTTCACCAACCAACTCTGAAAAGCGTGGATTATTATTCTCAATTCGCGGAGGAGGAACCAGGGCTCCAAGAAGTAAGGAAGTGGCTTGCTCAAGGCCGCCGAGCTACGCAGAGGCAGAGCTGCACCCTGGCCGTTCGTGGTGCATTAGAAGCCAAGTTTCCTCCAAGTGCGGGCCGGGAGCTGGGCCTCACCTCCCCACGGGCTCACAGCTCCCTGTCGCTCCCGGCCCTCCCTCCACGCCTCCCGATCGTGCCTCCTGGCTGCACACACGAGCCACTCAGCAATGACCTGGATTCCAGGCGTTCAAGTCAAGGTACGACGAACACCTGCGAAATCACGATTCTAGTATGCTCGCCAGGGAGGCCGCAGCTTCACACAGCCGTCTCGTGGGACTCAAGCCACAGCCCTCCCCGCAACATATTTTAAACATTTTCATTAGTTGCCAGCAGTGAAAAGTCGTAAGAGTCTGCCCAGAACATATAAATGTCCCTACTTCGTTGGAAAGTCCGGAGGTGCGACCACAGCAGCCTTCAGGCACCTGCCTGCCTTTCCCGCCGTGCTCGGAGCCAGGCTGTCCACTCGCGCAGGCTGTGACGGCGGTCTCCAGGGGACTTCCACTCTGTCCCCGTCCTCCCTCCGCCCTTCACACCAGCTCCTACTGCGGGGGCCCAAGGACCTCTACTCCAGTGCCCTGGCCACAGGGACCTTGTTATCAAATACCGATTCCAGCAGGTCTAGCCCTTGCTCGGAACTTAGGATTCTTGGTTTCTCTGCAACATAACGTCCAAATTTCTCCCTGGGACATTCTGGCCCTTCGTGGCCTCTTTTCTTTTCATTTCCTGCAAAGCCTTCTTGAATTGCAATTACATTCTAATGCAGAAGACAGACAGTGAACAAGTGAAGAAACAAATGACCAAGATTGCAGAAGAGCTAGAAAGGAATTGGACGCGACAGTGTAATACACAGTGATTGTGGGTCACCTTGGGTAGAGTGATGCGGAAAGGCTTCTCAGAGGAGGAGGACTTTGAGCTGAGACCAGGGTGGACAAGCAGAGTGGTGTGATGAGTGGCCCCAGGCTCATCCAGGTTGCCTGGGTGGCAGAGTCCAAAACAGACTCAGTTCTTCCTGTCCCCCGGTCTCCATGAGCCAGAAAATGTGAGTTCGCTGCCCCTCCCACCAAGAGGTGGAGTCTATTTCCCAGCCCCTTGACTCTAGACTAGCCCACGACCTGCTTTCATCAACAAAACACAAAGACCGTTCTTCCCCCGTTGAACTGCTTTGGCACCTTTGTTGAAAATCAGTTGGCCGTCTGTGTTTATGCCTATTTCAGGCTCTCTGCCCTGCTCCAATGACCTGCGTGTCTCCTCTTCACCAATACCCCACGCTTTCCAGATTGCTACAGCTTCATCGCACATCTTGAGATCAGAGGGTCTTCTAACTTTGTTCTTTCTCAAAATCGACTTAGTTGATTCCAGGTCATTTGCATTTCCACATAACTTTAGAATCAGCTCAATTTCTACCAAACAGCCTGCTGCAGTTTTGACTGGGATTGTGTAGCGTCAACGGATCAATTTCGGAAGAACTGAACATCTCAACAACATTGAGTCTTCTGGTTCATGAGTGTGATATATGGCTCCATTTATTTAGGTCTTCTTTCATTTTTCTTCTTGTAGATACCTTCCATGGTAGAGATCTTGGACACCTTTGGATGAATTTATTCCCAAGTTGTTGATGACGTAATTTTCTAAAATTTCATTTTCAATTGTTTGCTGCCAATAGATACAAATACAGTTCATCCTATTTAACCTTCCCTAGAAGGTGCTTTCATCTGCCCTGAACAGGCATTTTCAGTGTCCAGCCACAGGCATGTGGGAGAACATGAGGAATTTGGGGGTTCCTCTTCTCCAGCTCTCTCCCCACTTCTCCACCCTCTCTGTCCAGTGGCTCCAGAAGGCCCACAGAATGCAGCTCTGGTTCCCAGGACAGAAATATGGTGGGATTTCCACTGGCGTTTTGGCTGCTGTTCATCTCACCGTGACTGCATCCTGCCTTCAAGCAAAAGCCATAAAAACTGGAAACTGGCCAGGCGCAGTGGCTCATGCCTGTAATCCCAGCATTCTGAGCAGCCAAGGGGGGAAGATTGTTTGAGGCCAGGAGTTCAAGACCATCCTGGACAACATAGCAAGACTCCATCTCTACAAAAAATTTTAAAAATTAGCCAGGTGTTGTGAGACAAACCTGTAGTCCCAGCTACTAGGGAGGCTGAGGCAGGAGGATCACTTGAGCCCAGGAGTTTGAGGTTGTGGCAAGCTGTGATTATGCCACTGCACTCCAGCCCAGAGAACAGAGTGGGACCCTCTCTCTAAGAAAACAAAACAAAACTGGAAACTTAGTGGGTGCTTGGTCCTTCTTTGAAATGCTGACCCTCTCTCCAAAATCTGCCTGCTTTAGTGCACTTTGCAGAAGCTCAGATACTACTGGTCTTTGAATGTTAACCAGAGTTTATGGCTGTTCTGTGAGGGAAGAACACTCTTGCATTTCCTCAAAAAGTTAAGCATAGACTTACCATAAGATCTGGCACTTTCCCTTCTGGTGCATACCCAAGATAACTGAAAGCAGAGACTCCAGCGGATACTTGGCAGCCACGTTCACGCAGCATTAATAACAGTCAATTGGCGGAAACCACCAGAGGAACGGATGAACAAATGCAGTAAACACAGACAGTGGAATATCATCCAGTCTTAAAGAGGAACGAAATTCTGATACATGCTGGGTTTGCGAGGCCTGTCGTGCCAAAGTTCCACAGGCTGAGTGGCTTAAACGACACCAGTCGATTCTCTCACAATTCTGGAGGTTCCACGTCTGAAGTGAAGTCGTTGGCGGGGCTGCTCCTCTGCTTTTGGCTTCTGTCCTTGGCTTCTAGACGGCTGTCTTCTCCCTGTGCCTTTCTTCCCTTTGCGCGTCTGTGTCGGAATTTCCTTTCTGAGAAGGGCACTAGTCATAGCGGATGAAGCCCCTCCCTGACCACTTCGCCTTAACCTAATTCCCGCCGTAAAGACTCTGCCTCCAAACAGTGCACCCGAGGCGCTGGGGCTGGGACTTCGCCACGTGAGCGTGACGGGGGCGGGGTGGGGGGGCAGGCCACAGTTGGGCCTGTCGCGCGCTGCAACCTGGATGAACTCTGAAAACCGTAAGCGAAGGGAATAAGCCAGACACAACAGAACAAATACCATGTGATTCCACTAATGCAGAGCGCCTGCAGTAGTCGGATGCACAGAGACAGGAAGTCAGACAGAGGTTAGCACGGGCTGCGGGAAGGCCACAGAGGTTCTGGTTTAGGATGTTGGAAAACTATGCAAATAGATGGTGGTGACAGTTGCCGGACGTGAATGTCCACCGAACTGCACACTTAGAAATGGTACGAATAGTAAATTTTATGCTGCATATATTTTTCTATGATAAAAAATACTTTTAAAATCTACAGAAAGAAATTATTACCTGAAGTTTCTTCTCTTTCACGTCTGAAAATTGGTGTCATAGTAGAGGGTATTTCTAGTTTTCTTATTTCCTGAGAAACAAGGAATTTCACTTTTCTGTTCTTTTCCCCCCTCTGAATTATGTACTTCAATGCAGTGACACCGATCATCATTTTAGGACAAGAGACAGGTTATTATTAAAGGGAAAATGAGAAACAGAAAAAAGCTCTGAACAAGTCTTTTAAAAACGAGCACTTTGGCTGGACCAGCGGGTCATCGATACATCGAGCATTTAATTTAAATAGTTTACTTAAAATTTCCGAGATGGTCAGCTTGGGTCCTTCTGCCCCAGTGAAAGGTCATCTTTGGGCTGTAGGTGTAGCAGACCGATTTAATGCGGTGTCAAATGGCACCATGACGTACTTCAAGCACAATACACCGTGGCCCTAAGTTTAGCATAAGACAATAGGCAGGTTTTCTTGTGACAGCACTTCGTGTTTGCAGAGTATTTCACACCCTTTTCGTTTGCAGAACAACCCTGAAAGACGTATCACAGTGCCCGTCGCGCAGGCGAGGAAACCGAGGCCCCAGGCTTCCTTCAGGAAGCTGCATGCAGCTTCGTACCTGGAAAGTCTGTGTAATATTATAAGCTATCTGAGAAAAAGTTTTGTCTTTTCCTCTGATAGTTCAGAAATAATTGCCTTTTCTTCCCACTGGTGAAATAAAAGGGGATTGTACAGAGGAGGGGTAAATAACCTACACCTGAATTGCAGGCCCGAATACTCGCTTTATGGCCTTTATCAATAAAGTATGTAACTTCACACAAGTAGCCTCACTTCCTTGTGCTCAGGGTTACTCAGCTGTGAAATGGGAACAATAATAGAAGTTACCTGGAACAGCGCAAGCACTCAGTGAACACTCGCCAGCGTTGTTACGGTCGTGGTGCGTATTCTTATGTTCTTAGCAGTACCTGAGGTGCTTAAGCATATTGCTATCTATCTTATCTTTCTGTAGCTACAGATAGCCACCCATCTATTAATATTCAGGGCCATTGTCTAGTTCGACCATCTCAACAGCTCCGCAGAGAAGATTCTCTTATCCCACCTTACAAGGGAGGAACTGGGGCTCTGAAACATTAAGTACCTTGCCCCAATTAAGACTTTCCCCAATAACCAGTCTATTGGTTGCGAACTCCAGGCTTTCAGAGAAGGATGTGACCTGGAAAACCCATTTCCCTACTTTGCCTTCCCCAGCCTCAGTCTCCTCATCTGGAAGATGAGAATAGCCCGTCCCTGCCTCCTCCACACATGCTTGCTGTGTACCGGCTCAGACTATGGCTGCAAAGACACATTGTCATGATTAAACTGTAAATCCAACGACGCCCCGTATTCAAGCTTTGGGGAGGAGGGGTGCCCAAACTGCTTTGTTCATGGCTGTGTCAGGGTTCTTAGCACTTTGACTGGGACATAGCAGGTGCCCAATTAAAAGTAGCTTAGAGACCCGGGCAAATTCATTGTTACTGCTTCAGCCGAGTGGGGTCTCTCAGAGCAGATATCTGCTAAATAATCTCCAAATTCCCAGAAATCCTGTGGTCCTCAGAACAAGAACCAGGAAGGATGGTCACGATATTTGCCCCATTTTTATCTGTGGTTCCAAAGAATAAAAACAGATCCCGGATTCCAGAAGGGACTGGGGCACCGCTAGGCCAGCAGCAGCTGTTCGGGTTAGGAATGCTTAGTATCTTGCAATTGTGCCCCAGCCTGTCACGAGGCCCTCTCCACAGGGACAGTAAATCCATCAGGAGTCTCATAAATTGAAGTTTACATAGAAAAATAAATACCAATTTCACTTATGCCCTTCTTCTGCGGGCTCCGAGCTCAGCCACCCTTTCGAAGCCCCCAGTCAGGTGATGAAGTCAAGCATGCTCAGTCCCTCACTACCCTGTGGCTATCCCCCCATTCGACTTGGATTTTCCTATTGCGCCCAGCGGAGATTAAATTTTCACTAGTTTTTGACTGTGTCTTGGAGGGAGCACAGATCTGACAATGACTCATGCCTGGAAAAATGAAGAAAACCCTCAAGAGGCAGCCATTTATTTGCTTGCAGATAAAGATACTAAGAAAATGAATTAAGCTTTTTGTTTTTAATTTAGGTTCAAGTTTGGAATGCTCCATAAAAGCCCAAAGGAGTGTGTTTGCAGTCTCAGTGACATGGGCCGTAAGCCTCAAGAGAAATAGCTGAGAGTCAAAGAATCTGCAAACAGCCTTCCAGGGTTTGGTGGAGACGTGTCGGGGGTGGGGCAAGAGCGCAAGTGCTGCCTCTCCTGCCCACAGGAGCTGGGACCCCCTTCAGAGGGCAGGTCTCTCACAGTGTTACACCCGCTCATGGCAGCGATGCAGACTCAACGCCCAGGCCTGCCCTGTACTAGATTTTCACCCTGGCTAGATGCCTAGCTTCTTTGAGCCTCAGTTTCCTCATCAGTAAATGGGAATTATAATGTTTGCTTATGTCTGAGTTGTCCTGAAAATTCCTATGACACACTGAGGTGCAAAGAAATTTTGTAAATGGAGAAGTGCTTATGAGTCTGAGCTTTCCTTAACCATCCTTCCCACCCCTACCCCTCCAGAGACAATAAGTTCTTTTAAGACAAGGTCCACGGTCTCGCCCAGCAGTGAAACGCAGCTCAGAATGAACAGGCTTTGAAACAACACATGCCTTGGCTTAAATTCTACCTTCAGCGCATCCCAGGCATGGTAACTTGCAAGTTCCTGAAGACTCTGTTTTCTCTTCTGGAAAACGGGGTCATAAGATTTTCCACCTAGGATTGGTGTGAGGATTAAGTGACATATTAACAACAAATGACAAGTATTAGATATTCACATGGATGGTCACTGCCAACTCCTTTTTGCCTCTCTCAATACACATTTTTACAACCCCACAGCTATCAGAACAAGGCCTCTGCACATAGTGCGGGCCAAAGTAACGTTTTCTGGATACATCATTGGCACTAGATAAATACTTGTTCTAGACTAGCTCACTAAACAAAGAGTCATTTACCACAAAGCATTTTGGTCCCCAAATTACTCCTCGCTTTGTGGGAAACCCAGAGGTAACTAACAGAGGTGATGTCCCTACAGCCATTAAAAGCAATGAGCCAGACTTCAGTGGGCTGGTATGGAAACCATCGTCATCACTGCTGTCGCCCTAACTCCATGGCAGGCACGGTCCTGAGAGCTCTGCAAATATCCATTCGTTTACTTCTCATAACAACCTATGGATGCAGGTGCTGTTCGGACCCTCACTTTGCACATGAGGAAGCTGAGGGACAACAGGCTTACAGAAGGTCTCCAAGTGTATGAAAGGTAAAACTCAAACCCCAGGACTATGAGTAGAATTCCTTGTTAAGTAATCTAAACACACGCACACGCATTTGTAAATTCATACACGGTGATGAGTTTAGGCTAACTGTAAAGTTAGAGGGTACTGTTCCCAAGACCACCTTCACCTCTGACACTCTGTGTTAAAGGAGATTCCCAAAACCCTCGGGTGCAATAATTTGCTAGAAGAACTCATGGAACCCTCTTAAAGCTGTCTTACTCACAGTGTGGTTTCTTACAGGGAAAGTGTTCAAATGAAAATCAAACAAGAAAAGAAGCTCACGGGACAGAGTGCAGGAGAAGGGCCAGAGGTGGCGCTCCCATCCTCCTCCCCCTGTGGAGTCACGGACATGTCACTCTCCTGGCTTCTGTATGTGACGATGCGCACAGAGCATCGCCAAACAGGGGAGATCGCCTGAGCCTCGGGTTCAGAGTGTTTACTGGGGTTCCATGATGCAGGCATGATGGACGGACGGACGGACGGATGGACGGACGGACGGATGGATGGGTTGCCCACATGGTTGATCTAGTCTCCAGGTCAACCGATACTGCATGACCCGAAGCCCCCACCCTAAATCACACTGTCGGTCTTTCTGGTGTGGTCAGCCCACCTGAAATCACTTTGCTACCATCTGACTAGGCGAAGCCCAGGCAAACAAGTATCACCTCCCAGGAGCAGAGAGCAAAGGCCAGACTTCCTTTCGGGCAAGGTGAAACTCTTCACTGCCCACACACGTATATAGTTGTATTTATATTTATACCGATAAAACAAATTGTATATACATGCATATAAAAAAGACTAAAATGAAACCTACCAAACAGTTCATAGTCACAATTAAATGAAGTTGATCTTAAATATTTTACTCTATGTATTCTTCCTATATTTCTCTATTTTTGAACTCTTTCCCAGTGAGAATATATTTGCATTTTACTTGTGAGAATGATTATCTGTGAACTTTAGAGAATAAAGACAAAAGGGAAAAGGAACTCTACTGTGGCCGGCAGCCAGCAGACATGGCGCGAGGTCTGAGCGGCTGCATCTGTCTATAAATAGGGTGAAATCCAACCAGACTTCGTGAGGAATGGCATGCGCTGGCCACGTCACAGGAATTCAGAGTTGGGAAATCCTGATGAAACGGCACAACGTATCAGGAGGAAGGGGACGGAAGGAGACCAATCCAAGGAGGGAAAGGATCACGAGTTGGGGGCAGGTCGACCTGCAGGGAGCCGGCACCAAGGCTGGCCTGAGTCCTGCCAGAGGATAACTGGGGCCAGTAGCCGGGGTGGGGAACATGGGCTCAGGTCTTGGCCTTGAACCTGGGGGAGGGGAGGTGATGGTCAGAGGAGCAGGATGAATATTCCCCACTGTGCGCTTCCTCTACCCTGAACCTTGGCCAGTAGCCCAGGAGAAGTGAGTGCCCAGCCACGTGTCCCTCCTGCATGGCACCGCATGGTACCGTCCCATCCTCTTGTGCTAGCCACCCAAGAGTACGACCAGCTCGGCACCTTGGGGTCTCCCTGCTCTAGGCCCCACGTTGCTGCAGAGAGCATGGCAGGCCCTGGCCCCCACTGCTGTTCACCAGGACACACCGTGGGACCCCCAATCTGAGGGCCCGGCTCTCCCAAACAGAGGCAAGGCCTGGAGGTTTTCACTTTTGAAGTGCAGCTGGCTTTTCCCCTCTGTAAAGACTTTCTAACAAAACCTACTGGCCAAGAAAAGCAAACTTTCAAAGAGTTACCTGTGTGAGAAACACAGATCAAAAATCATTTCGAAAACATAATTTAAGCACCTTATGGAACTTACATCAGTCATGTTCCTCACCATTTTTTTTCCTTTTACAAGAGTCACAGATTGCTAAAGAGCACACAGTACTATTCGAGGCAGAGGAGTGACGTAATAAATGCAATAGTCTGCTGTATGTCACGCGCTGCTCTCGTTCAGTTAATCCTCACGGTGACCCTGCAAAGCATCACCCCCATTCTGTAGATGTGGTAAACTGAGGCCCACAGGGGCTAAGAAACTCAAGGCCACATGGCCAGTGAGAGGAAGACCACTGTACAAACCCAAGAGTATCCGATATCAGAGTCTACGCTCTTTCCAGAAAGTACTGAGAGCCCTGGTTCTCCCAGGCTCCCAGCCCACAGATGGCCCTGGCTCTACTGGACCACACTGACCTAAGGTTAGTCTGTCCCTGTCAGGCCGTGTCCCCAAATTCAACAGCATTGTGAATCCCAAAATGACCTAGGCTGACCTTAAGGTCCTCTATTATTAAACCAAAAAGCAAGCCCAGAGTCCAACAGACAAATTTTATTCTCCTTCTAGGTGTGAAGGATCTGGGGAGTTGTCATTTGGATATTTGGATACCAAGGTGTGGTCCCTCCAGGGCCAGCTCAATGGCTGTTGAAAGCGGGGGGGGGTGGGGGGGGGTGGGCATCAGGCCTCGGGACCATCCAGCAGCTCTGCACCCCATGTGCCCTGTGGGTCGCCTCAGGGAAAGGACGGAAGGACAGAGAGGGACAGAGGAAGGAAAAAAGCAGAGAAATGTGAGGCCTGTGGTCCCTCTGGCTATAAACCCACCAAGTCCAGCCTTTGCAATGGGTTCCACAGGGGAGGCGACCAGCATGAGGAAGGAGGCTCCCCTCTCCCTTCCCCTGGGTCTGTCACTCAGGATCCTGCCCACCCAGTGACCTCAGCCAGGAGCTGAGAGTCATCACCACCCGCGGAGCAGCCCCCAGGACTCCACACAGGCTCAGCCCCACCTCGGGGCTTGCCTCCCTTCTGGTTTCTGGGGCAACCTGGAGACTGCTGACCCCCCAAATGGGCAGCAGAGCCCAGGAAGCAGCACGGGCGACTCAGGCAAGACACCTCAGCTGGGGTCATGTGTAGACATGGAGTATCTGGATTGCAACCCGCCTCCCCAAACACCCGTGTGAGCGGGCGAAGAAATGGCAGCTATGGGACTGTACAACCTGTGAAGTGCTGAATGACCAACCCCCAAAGGGTGCTGAGTACAAGCTGCAAGGGACATGCGTGCCCCAGTCCCGTACTTGGGGCCAGGCAGGCGGCAGGCTCATCAGTGGCGTGGGCGGCCCCGAGCTGAGAAGAGCTGCCAAATGTTGAATGACAGAATTAGGACCCGAAAATACCCAGACAGCCTGGAACAATAAAGCATGGCTCCAACACGGCGAAGCTTCAATGGGGACAGATGGCAGAAAGCTCTGCGCTTGGGCCCTGAAATGCGGCTGCCCAAATCCCAGAGTGGGTGGCCCAGCTTAACAGCAGCATGTGTGACAGAGCCGGGGGGGTTCTGTCGTGGAGCGGCAGGCAGGGCTGCGGCAGTGGCCGCGTGAGGTCAGAGCAGGGCGAGTGTCCTCTCCTCTTTGCTCAAAGCCTGCAAGTCCCCATGCTTTAAGAAGGACAGTGACAAACCGGTGCCTATGCAGTGGGAAATGTTCAGGACAGTGATGGCGACTGAAGCCATGTCAGATGAGCAACGGCTGACAGAGCTATGCTTAGCCTGGAGAGGAAGCTCAGAGGACATGAGAGCTGCTTGCCAATATCTGAAGGGCTGTCACAAGGAAAAAGAATTTAAACTTGTTCTGTGTGTCTCCACGGGATGAAACCAGGGCAATGCCAGTGACACCAAGGCATATTTGGGCTATGTGGAAGTCAGGCTGGCAAGAACGAGCAGTCAGAGCTGTCCAGTGATGAAATGGGTTGTCTCTAGAGACTGAACTCCTCGTCACTAGGAGTAATCAAGCACAACCAGAATGATCACCTCTTACGGGAACTGGGAAGGGTATTAGCTGGCCAAGACGACTTCTGTGGGTCCCTAAATCTTTAAGAACTGAGTCTTTTTTCCTGGGAGACCTCAGAGGGAAGAGCTACCTCTAGAGCAAGGTGTATCAAAGTGTCTTTTTCTTAGATTCTCTGGCCGAAGGAGGGAGCTGAGCACTTTCAGCAGCTGCCATCCCACTAATTCCTTTTCCTAAATTAGGCTCCTGGGGACCTCACCCGGCTGGAGCCCAGAGGCAAGGGCACTAGTAATCCAGCAGGTAATTAAGTCCATGATATCATCACTGGACTTGTCCTAAAGAACACCGAAGCCCCACGGGCAGAGGGCCAAGTTTCCTCAAATTACCATTCTTGTAGCAGATTGTGGCCTTTTGTCCCTGAGGGCCCCGGCCTCAGCAAAGCCACACCTGCCAAATGGTGACCAAAATAGAGCAGAGCAGGGGACCCAGGCTCTCCCCCAGAAAGGGGATGCTCGGTCAAGGACATGGGCCGGCCCACTTCTCCCTCCAGGAGTCTGCAACGCTTTCCTCACGCAGCCAAGCAAAGCCAGGGAAGGGACGACTCCCAGCCGCGGGCAGGAAGCGGGGGAGGGGGACGTGCCGAGTGGCGGGGCTGGGCTGAGTCTTGGGCGTGGGTGAACAGCGGGGCTTCGCGGCGCAGGGCTCCTGAGAACACTGACCTGTTGCCGGGCAGACGTGAGCAGCGCTCGCTGCACGCCAGGCATTTCGCTATCGAGCAGACGCAGTTCTGTGGTGGGAAAGAAAGGGAATGAGAAGAACAAATGCTCTCTCTGTGGCATCTACCATCAGAGCCCAGAGCGGCTGAGTGACTTGGCCAGGGTCACAGAGCAACGGCAGAGCTGAGGGTCAGACCTGGGTCTCCCCCCATCCTCCAGGTGTTCTTAGAAATGTCAGTCCCCTGGGCCCGAAAGCACAGAGGAGGCCCTTGCACCCTGCAGTGCACCGGCTTTCTCATCTCTGGAACCTTTTTTTCAAGGACTCAAAATTTGCTGAGAATAAAAATCCCTAAAGTTGTAGAAAATGTATAATTTCTGAGTGTCTAAAGGAGTACAGTGGAGTCTCACAGAGCAGACGACACCCAGAAGAGCGCGGGGGTTCCAAGGACGAATTTATAGTAGTCCCGCCTTCCCCAGGGCTTTGCTTTCAGCAGTTTCAGTTGCTCTTGGTCAACCACAGTCAGAAAATATTAAATGGAAAATTCCAGAAATAAAGAATTCATAAGTTTACATTGCATGACCCTGTTTTGAGCATCATGATGGAATCTCACATGGTCCCTCTCCGTCCTACCTGGGAGGGGACTCACCCCTTTGTCCGGGCTATCCATGCAGATTGGGCACATCCTGCCCAATGTGATTACATAGGAGAAAAATGCAGGATCTATGGGGTCTGGGACTATCCACAGTTTCAGCATCCACTGCAGGTCGTGGAAGTGCCCCCCATGGACGAGGGGGACTACTGAGCTTCCTTCTCAAATGTTCCCTCTTGGGCTGACTCTAAACACGGGAGACATGAGAAGAAAGATGGAGACATGTTGAGAGGGAAGCGGCAAGATGAAGATGCTACAAAAATGAGTGGACCACTTTCGAATGCTCCCTCAAATAAGCCAACTTGATTTTATTTATTTATTTATTTGAGACTGAGTCTCGCTCTGCTGCCTGGGCTGGAGTGCAGTGGAGTCATCATAGCTCACAGCAACCTCACACTCCTGGGCTCAAGCGATCCTCCTGCCTCAGCCTCCCAAGTAGCTGGGACTACAGGTGCATGCCACCACGCCCAGATAATTTTTCTTTTCTTTTTTTCTTTTTTGTAGAGATACGGTCTTTCTCTTGCTCAGGCTAGTCTTGAACTCCTGACCTCAAGCAATCATCCTGCCTTGGCCTCCCAAAGTGCTAGAATTATAAGCGTGAGCCACCACACCCTGTCCCCACTTTAAATAAATATATTTGTCTACCAGAAATGACATAAGCTTCAACCTAATACATTCTGGAGTATTTGGGGATGAAACGAATGCATGATTGTAGGATTTCTTTCAGAACGACCTATTGTGTTGCCAGAAGGGGGGTGGCGGTAATAGACAAAGCGCTGGAGTACAAGAAGGCTCATTATATATACTATTCTCTCCACTCTTGTATATGTTTGAAATGTTCTATAATTAAAGATTGAAAAAAGAAGATGCTGTCAATATTTTGAGCATGACTGCTAATGTCACGGCCTAGAAAGAGAATTTTAAAAGGATGCAAATGTTTCGCAAAAGTCAAATTTGGATCCATAATTATGTTAGTGCTTACTAGTCTTCCTGGAGGTCATCTGATCAAACTGCTATTGAGAAAAGTACACTTATTAAAACCATGGCAAAAATGTTACTCATCTTCATCTCTTTTCTAAGGGACCAATTTACCGCTTCAGCCTCCTTCAGGGGGAGGAGGGTCCTCTGAAGAAGCTCCTGGAGATGTGGGGGATTTCTTGTTCCTTTAATTGTTTCATGGTGATCTCTGAGCTGGGCTGTTGCCTCCTGGCTCCAGTGATGTCACCAGCACGTCTGCTTTGGAGATTTGAGCAATCTCTCTGCAGAGCCTGGCCCATCCCAAACCCAGCTGCTCGGATGCCTTCTCTAAATAGCAGCCTTGTGTGACGATGCCTACCCTTTCGCCTGCCTGCAGAAGCCAGGCCGAGAGGCCAAGCTGATTAGTTACGAGCTAATTTTTACCTGTGTCCACCTGTTGGTGTCAATTTCCACAGGTCCTGCATAGTGCAGTCACATGGTATGCGATATGACAGTCTGTCTGTGGGGTAGGACTGTCCATGGTGTAGGACGAGTATCACTGGCCACCTGGGACATGGCTCTAAGTGGTCTACAGACTCTGCATTAAATAACACTGGCTCACTCAGTGAGAAATTTACCATTTTCTGTCACCTCTCTTCAAATTTTGCTGGTTACTTCAAGAAGAAAATCTCACTTTGGTGCCAGTATGTCTTTTACACCCTTGTCACACTAGCTAATCTCTCTTTTTAGCAAAAAAAAGACCAAGCTTCACGTTTGGAGTGTCTGCGGGCCATAGTATCTAGCGGAAATAGAATAACTTGCTTTGATTTTCATCATACTTAATTCTATAGCCATTTTCTACTGATGAAAATGATGTCGGTGTCCCATGTACAACCATAAGACAATATAAAGAAACGTTACGTAAATATGATTCAGATATTCTGCAAATTGTGAAGAATCAGAGCCAAGGAAGTCTGCACAAGCCCTTCCTGAAGCCGCCCCAGCACCACCCAACACACGAGATCACCTCGAGGAGGGGAAATCAGAGTGGAAAGAGAAGGCAACCTTAATTGATGGGGATTACGATATCCAACCTTCCAAATTCTACAAAAGCATAGGACTGCATGCGCATATTTTGTATGTTTTTTTAAATCTTAAAAAAAGGGCTCCTCAGCCACCTAGTCTAGAACTCCAGGAGTCAGAGCTGAGTGACTTTGGTGGATCCCTCCCAAGCCGAGGTGCTGTTACCCAGCCTGTCTTACAGACGATGAAACAGATGTGGAGAGGTCGAGTGACTTGCCCGTGTTTACACAGCAAGTAAGCAGCAGAGTCAGGATTGAACACAGGTCTGTCCTTAGGGTCCGAGCTCTTAATCAGTACAGCTTCCTGCCTTTGGTTCAATCGGGCACCTAGCTTAGACTTTCAGTATCTCCTTCCTGGATCTGGTACTACCTATCCGATCTGCCTGATTCCTCTCCCCCTGCCCCGTGGGAACAAGCCACCCCTTCCAAGTCGCCAGTGTAATCTATAGACGACTCAAGTCTGTCCCTGACTCTCCTCTGCCTAAAATCTTTCAAAAGAATTCCGCCTCCGAGATAGTATAAACTCCTTGCACCCATTAGGATTTCTTGGTGGAAAGAAACAGACAACTCTGAGTAATCGGAGAAAGGAAAAAGGCAAAGACAGGGAACTTATTTGAAGGACACCAGGTATTTCACTCAGCTGCGCGTGGGGCCTGAGCTGCGATGAGTACTTGTCACAGTTTGCTGAATGGATAAAGGGTGGGAGAATGAGGAACGACTAGGGCAGGCTGCTTGGTGGACACCCGGGGTTTCCAAGCGGAACTGCGGAGAGCCACGGAACTGTTCAGAAGACTACAGCGGATGAGGCTCAGGGCTTCCCGCACCCCTCCCACTACTTCCGTCTGTTTGTGAATTGAGAGAATCCACGTAAGACATGTTTTCTAAGGGATTTTCCTCTTAAGAACCACAGGTAAAACAAGTAAAGCACCAGCCTGGACTCTGGAGCTCTGCATTCTCATGCTGGTCCCACCGCTCATCAAGTGGGTACTCTTGGGCTAGACATGTCTCCTCTGTCGGCCTCAATTTCCACATCTGTAAGATGGTCACATCCAACAACCCTACGCTGCCCGCACTCAGGGAGCAGATGCAATGCAGGGTGACTGCGTAAACACTGGCTGAGCCCAAACGCAAGCGCTGCTCCGTAGATCAACTTTCTCAATCATATTTTTAAAGTTAATATTAAAATGAGCTGTACCCAGTCACAGGAAATGGTGGGGCCCCGGGGTAGTAACAGGGCTTTATTCGGGGTTTCAACAGCTACTACTAATAATCCACTAAGTGTATTTCCAGCATCAGGGTAGGTAGGAAGAAATTAAGAATTAAAATAAATAAGAGTTAGCGTCTATCTACCATCCAGCAAGTGAATGATGCAATAGAACATTCACTCCGAACATGTTTTTGCATGTTTCTTCACGTGCAGGCGCACACACGCCATCAGCATGGGCAGGCGTGTGCTCAACAGAAAAGGCCCTGGAAACTTCTCCAACACTGAAACCGCCTGGATGAGGGAGCTAAGACTCAGAGAGGCTGATTTTCCAGTCCTCATGCTATCGCGGACTCTGTGCTATTAATAATGCGGTGTCTCCAGGTCTCCACACCATGCCTACCCTCCCATCAACATCCTATAAATAAATCCGTTCTACACCACGTCCGGTGCACTTCTCCAAAGGGACCTGGCTGCGCAGGAAGTCTCTGGGGGAGGCTGCGGTGCCCTCTGAACCCACGTGAGGCAGACGCAGATGTGTTCCTCCACGTGACCTCAACGCAGTGTTTCTGCTTTACCTGGCGTGGTGCCAGCAGGCCATCAACCCCCAAAACTCTCCTGTGCGCCTTGGGCTCAAGCCCAAGGTCATCACATCACTTTCCAGGGAGTGGTAGAATTGGCCCCAGGGGGAAGAAACATCTGGAAAGCAGAAAATAGACACATTACTCTTGGAACTCTTGGGCGCCACCTGCTCTAACTAACAGGCTTCAGGCTCACCTTTAAGATCAATAGGAGCGGGACCTGGGGTGGGGCGGGACCTGGGGTGGGGCTGGCACCTGGGGCGGGGCTGGACCTGGGGCGGGGCGGGACCTGGGGCGGGGTGGGGCGGGACCTGGGCGGAGCCACGGCCTTGAAGAGAGCCCCTACCAGACTCCACGCAGGCAGAGCTATGTTGAGACCCACACTCTCCTAGGTGGCTGGCAGGAATTGCAACTTTAAGCAAAACTATGTAAAACAAAACCAACTCTACTACAGGCTAATTGATATAAACAAGAATTAAGTGCCTACAGATATTTCTAGTCACAAATACATCATCAAACTTCTAAATAAAGACCAAAACGCCTCTAACATTAAACATTGAAACAAATGTGAGCTATACATGCATTTAAGAAAGATTAATAAAAACAAATAAGATAATCATTCAGCCAGCTTTGAGGAATCAGTGAGTGACGGCGGTCGTGGTGGTGGTGGGTCACATCAAGGCACCACTGTTCTCAAAGGTAACGTCGTCGGGAGCACCTCCTGCCTCCACGCAGTTCAGAACCAACCAATGCCTAACAGGGAGGCTTGCTGCCCACTTTTTTAATCAAATCTTGGATTGTTGTACTTTTGTATGATTATCATAGACTATAAATTTTTATTTTACTATATTTGCATCCACTCGTTCATTTATTCATTCATTTTCCAACCTGCTTATTCCAGTTCAGGGTCACAGGTGGCTGGAGCCTGTCCCGGCAGCTCGGGGCACAAGGCAGAGATGACCCTGCACAGGATGCCATGCCGTCACAGAGCGCACTCACACCCTCCCACGCTCAGGCCAATGAACCTGACCGGCGCATCTTTGGGATGTGGGAGGAAACCAGAGTACTGAGAAAACCCATCAGATACAGGGAGAGCACGAAGGCTCCATACAGACAGCGGCCCGGCCAAAATGACGTTGAATGCAATGACGTTATTTGGGGACTTGCCGCACAACTTTTCTGGAAAGCAAGTCACAGACATATATGAGTTCGTGTTTTCTATCATGCCTTAATTCCACTTCTAGGATTCTGAATGAAGGAGACAGAGATGATCACAAATATGCAAGTAGGAAATTTTATACATTAGTTACGTACATATGTAAGTGTCATTAACTATAACAGCAAAAGATTAAAAAGGAAAAATATTAAATGCCATCATTATGGGAATGGTTATATAAACAAATTATGGTATCTGCATAATAGAAGAAATAGAATTTTTTTAAAATTATGTTCATGAAGAACGTTTACTCACAATACCAGGACAAAGAAGTAGAAAACAAAGTTATGAGAACAGCATGACTGCAGCTAAACTGACGAAAAAAGTGTAGAAGGAAATACGCTAAAACAGTAACTGAGTTATGTCTAAGTGGTAAGATCCTGGGTGATTTTTCTTTTATGCCGTATTTTGCAAATATTCTGCAGTGAATGTGAATCACTTTTGTAAACAGAGAAGGAGAGGAACGTCTCCCCAGTCTCAGCGCCCCAGACCCTCCTAGCTGACTGGCGAGACATGATGTAAATGCTCCGGCTCTGCATTCCCTTGTTCGGCCAGCTCCAGTTCCATATTTATTTGTCAGACATCTCCTCTGGCTGACACCTTATCTTATCCAGGGCTAAGCCCTGTTTTCATGTTTCTATAGCTCTCTCAATGCTGCTATCTACTTGACATGTGACCTTTAACCTCTATGGCCTCAGTTTCCACATCAGTGAAATGGTCACATTCAGCAATTCTCAATCCCCTAGCTCTGTGTCTTGAGATCCTGGTTGTTCCTGGCCTCAGTTAGGAAGGACCACGCCATCATGGCCCAAGAGGCCTCAGCCTGGGTGAGCACCTAGGGTCACTCTGATATTTTAAGCCTCAAAGTTTAGAGTTCCAAGAGACCATGGCTTCTAGGAGCAGCAAGGCTGCTGGGAAATTTCCAGAAAGCTCCTGAATATATTTGCTATGACCCACAAGGCAGCCACTGCCTAGATGTTTCTTTGAGAAAACTTTCTCTGAGCCAAGCTGGAGCAATGAGAAAAATAAGCAGATGCTTCAGGCCAGGAGGCTTTTCATGTATGTACAATTGGGTCAGATCTGTTCCCCGCAAGGGTTTGGTTCCCTCGTGCCCAACAACCACAGACCCAAAGCCACCTTTCCACGTCTGCTCATCACTGCCCAAGGGCAGGCCACATGGGCCTGTGCAGCTGGGCTGGTCCTTGTCCACTCTCTTCCTCGGTGCAGAGGCTGCATTTTGCACCTCCTGGCGACAGTATGTCCCTGAGGAACAATCGGCATCTTGTCCTCCCAACAGTCTTCCCATGTGAGGCCACAGGAAGGGAGGGAAGATGAGAGCCTGGCTGTCCTGCCCGGCTTCAGACGGAACCCAGCCCAGCCCCCATATCCTCAGAGGCGGCCCCCTGCCCTGTTGCTTATCGGGTCCGTGTGTGACATCGAACGAGTCCAAGCTTATAGTCTCACGAGGGGCGAGGTTGGTTGGGGACACCCGGTGTCCACTGTGAGCACATGTTAGACCCAGTGCCCCTCGGCCCCAGGAACAGAGAGGCAGAGTCACCGAGGATGCAAATGGCAAAGGAGTTTATTTGCTAGCTCGAGCCAGGGTCCAAGTCCCAGAGCACAAACGCAGTGGCCTCCCTATGGACCAGGACCCCCCCTGGAGCCAAGGTAAAGCTTTTATACTTTTTTTGCACACGACACACTGGTGGCGCACGACACGCAAGTTTCATATGACACGCTAGGCACACTATCTCCCCTCCCCCCCTTAGTCCATTGGTTTCTTTGAAGGTGGAGGATTGTTTTGGCTCCTGATTGGGTGGCCCCAAGCCCCAGGATTTTCAATTTTCGCACCGGCTCCGGCTTTGTTCTGCGTTGGAGCGGGGTGGGAACCGAAACTTAGGCCTACTCTAGGAAGTTCAGCCTGTTATAGAGTTACTCCTGCCCTGGTTTTTTTTGGTTAACTGTGTTTGACTAACAACTAAAGCAAGCATGGTTACAGAAGCAAATGGCATTGGTTAGAATCAGAGAGAACACACTTTTTTCTAATTTTAAAACAGGTTTTGTTCCACATAAAACAAAGTACATTCGCCTACTATCAATTTTTTGTCTTACACTCTAACACACCATACCTTTGTGCACACGTGGAAGCATATCTGAGGATGAATCCCTCAAAGCACAATTGCTAGATCAGAGGGTATGTGCATTTTAGAGTGTGAAGTATGTTGCCAAATTACTTTCCCAAGAGGTTGTCCTGTAGTTCCCCTTTGTATGGTATACGAGAGTGGCTTGCCAACTGTCTTTTTCTCAAGTGGGAAACATCTTCCTTTATTCTTTTGCCAAAATATCCGACATGGAGTAGAGGGCTGTGTGGGGTCGATTCTGCACAAGTGTTAGCGTGGAGACCTCCCTGTCCGTGCTGTTCATCTCACGCTGATGCCCGGTGAGCGGCCAGGCCACCACACTCACAGTGGCATTCTCAGAAATAAAATGCATCGTTCAAGGTTTGTAGCGTGAGTTGTCTGTTAGGCCACAGAAACCAGTGCCCCTGTCCCTTAGCTGGGTGCCGTTTTCTCACTGATGAGGGGTGAAGAGGTTTGCCTTCACTGTGCGTTAGGAAGGGGTAGAGAAGATCTGCACTTCCATATTTGCCTATTAATTAAAACTCTTCTTTATGGTGAATTATTGCTCTTTGTAAACATTTTAAGAGCAGTCATTCTAAACAACTGACTACAGTTTGCTCAAGCAGAGAGTCTCTGTCATCCCTCAGGCCATGGCCTCCCTGCCTCGGGGCTCCAAACGTGCCTCCACCAGTATCCTCTCCCCAACCCCACAATCCTTCAGATCCCAGCCCGACACTTCCTGACCTCCAGACCAGGTCGCACCCCTGCACCCACCCTCCTGGCCCCATGCACTTCCTCTGGGCACCACCTGTCCCCCAGGGATCGTTTGCTATGTTGGCCCTTCCCCCTGCGCTCCTTGATCCCTGGGTAGCGGCTGCTGAGCTGTGTCCCCAGCGGTGCTTGCCGACTGCCTGGTCGTGTTGTGCACACATGTGATTGCTCATTCAAAGGTTTGCTTCTATGATGGGGAAGAAATACAGCTCCTACCTCCCTGTCAGTTTACTGTTAGCATGAGAGGCTAATGGCGGTCCTCCCTCAATCCTCTTCTTTCCTTCTTTTTCCCTCCTGTAGCTCTTTCTCTTTTTTTTTTGGTTCTTTTGGTGACAGTGTCGCACTCTGTTGCCTAGAGTGCCGTGGCATCAGCCTTGCTCACAGCAAACTCAAACTCTTAGGCTCAAGCGATCCTTCTACCTCAGCCTCCCGAGTAGCTGGGACTACAGGCACGCGCCACCATGCCCGGCTAATTTTTTCTATATATTTTTAGTTGTCCAGCTAATTTCTTTCTATTTTTTAGTAGAGACGGAGTCTCGCTCTTGCTCAGGCTGGTCTCAAACTCCTGAGCTCAAACAATCCGCCCGCCTCGGCCTCCCAGAGTGCTACGATTACAGGTGTGAGCCACCGCGCCCGGCCTAAAGAGCAGCAGTTCCCTAGCTCTTTCTCTAGAGCCAGAACCCTTCTTGCCCACCTCCAGGGCCAGCCACGTGCCTCCTCATCCGTCCGTGGGCACCGTCACTCTGAGGCTGGCCCTGGGTCTCTGTGTGGCCGGAACGCAGCCGTGTGCCCCGCCGCCAGGACCGTCGCTGGAGCTTCCAGGCGCAGCTCTCCTGCCTGAACAGCCTCGGAGATTTGGCCTTCTCAGGGTTGGTAGCGTCTCCCGGCACCCCAGGAGACCACTCTGGAGGCTTTGTCCTTACTGTCATTCAGGAAGGCACCCCTACTCTGGACAGAAGGTTCTGGCCTTGTGATATGATTGTGGAATCACACCTCAGTTTGTTAAAAGCAGGGATTGACATGGCTGAGCCCGGCAGGGGGAGAGGCCAGCGTGCTGGAGGGAAAGGGCCTTGGACAAGAAAAGTGAGCTGGCCTCAGTCAAGGGCAGGGCCTGCCAGGCTGTTGGGCCGGCCTGCGCAGCTCGGGCTCTCTGCAGCCCTGCCGCTTTAACAGACCCCCACAACCCCCGCCTGGCAGAATTAACCACTCCATCTCAACGCTGTCATTGCAGTGTGCCACACTTCCTCCAGGGCTCTTGGAACCCTGGCTTGTACTCTGGCGTGGAGTCCCTGGGGCAGCCAGGAGCTACTGTGCCAGATTCCTCCCCACGCTGGTGAGTCCCGGCATGGTGCCCGGCCACCCACCCTCCCTCCGTTCATGCAGCCATGTTCCTGCCTGCTCTGCCCCCATGCCGCGCGGGGTGCCAGAACACTGTGCCAACCGCTCCCTGTCTTCACGCGCCCACCCAGCACTCTCGCCGTGCGCAGGCACTGTGATGGCTGCTGGGCCGCTAGAGGAGCTCCTCCCGGGTGAGCTGATGGTATCCAAGCGCCCAGGCCTGTGGTGGAGAAATAGGAGCAGCTGCAGAGTCAGGCGGGCCTGGGAGCAAGGAGGAACGGAGGGGCAGGACCGCAGGCCTCCCTGAGGAGGTGACATGGCACTCGGCCCCAAGGCCTGAGGAAAAGTGCTCAAGGTCATTCTAGGCAGGGGAACATCGCAGCGTAGGCCTAGTGTCTGCAGGCACAGCCAGCTGTGCTTCGCAACCCGATCACAGGGGGCCTAGAGCGCTGGGTCAGAGGCTGCGGACCTTGTCAGAGCCAGGTCCCTGTGTGAGTATGCACTGGCTTCACTGGGGGGTGGGAGCTTCCGACACCTGCCACCCTCTCCAGGTCTGGGAGGGAGGGAAGAACTCAGGGGGATACCTCCTCTAGACCACACCCACTAGTGGGACTGAAGCCACAGGGACCTCCCATCCCCCAAGGAGGAGCCTCAGGCCCAGGTGGGCCAGGGAGGCAGGAGCAGGACCTGGTCTGTCATTTATTCACACAGTCAACAGTCGATTGTGAAGTCAGGTGGGGCTTCCACGCCACAGCAGGGAGAGAGAAGACAAAGAAGGAAGGCCTCCAGGTATGATGTGAGAACATGGTCACAGCACCATGGAGAGAGATGAGGCAGGAGGGAGTTGGGTGACAGCCAGGCATGGGGCGGGGCGGCCCTGCCTGGGGGGAGGGCCAGTAGGGACCAGCCACCTTATTCTGCCACCACATCCACTGTGACTTTAACAAAGTGAAAAAGGAAGCCAGTCATTGCATCAAGGTTATCAACACCATTGTGATCACCCTGGGCACCGCCGTCTCCTGCCAGCCCCAGGGCAAGGGGCTTCCTGCCCCACCCCGGGCACATCTTCCAGCCTGTTCGCCCTACTCCCACCCACCAGCTGCCCGTGGCCCTGTTATTTTTCCGGTCCCAACTCATTGTTCGTTTTTTACCTTGGGAAAAAACAAAATCTAAGCGTGAACGTCTCTTAATGCAAACCAGATGAGGAGCTGGTGAAAATGTTTCTGCGTCAATCACCCGAGTCCTCACTGTGATGAGAATATGGTAAGCCCTTATCGGTGCTCTGGCCAAGAATCCCTTCCAAGCTTTACCTGACCGGAGGCAGGGAACAATGCTGCCTTCCTTGTGTTTAGCAGAACACTTTTTCACACCAGGTCACCCCACTCCTGCATGGGTTCGGGTGGGATTTGGGGTTCAGCCTGTCCTCCCCTGCAGGTGGGGGAGGCTGACCCTCTGCAGTGGGGTAAGCTGCAGCCCTGAGTTGGGTTTGTCCCCGCCAGGAGTCTGTGGATCCCCGTGGTCCCTCCTGGGCTGGAGTCTCAGATGGGAAGTGCTGGATCCAGAGCAGGACCCGGGACCTCCTGGGAGCCCTCCCTTAATCAGGGGGGCTCAGGAAGACTGGAGCCCTCAGACACTCGTGGGGGTGCTCCTGGGAGGGGCCCTATAGACCTGCACCCTGCCCTCCTGCCACAGAATGCTCTGCACCCAGTCAGGGAGCACAGCGCAGAAGCCCAGCACTGAATGGGCATGAAGGTGCTTTGTGAACGTTAAGCAGCCATGACAGTGGCATCACTGTTGTCCATTTGTCCACGCCGCAAACACGTGCCTCGCTGGCCCACCCCTGTGCAGAGCACTGAGGCCACACACCCCGGCCTGACTGGTGAGGGAGACAGCCTGGAAAACAGAGAGCCCGGGATCAGAATTCCCCACGACAGGGCTGCAATGGGTGTGGGGGACACTGGACAGGGGTCTGGATTTTTCCAGGGCCAGTATGGGGTGGCTCCTGCCTGAGGCCTCCCTTCCTCAGTAAGCCCAAAGGGAAAATAGACATTGGCACCGGGCGTAGGGAGAGGATAGTTTGAGCACAATAAGAAGAAAGCAGGGGATGGTACCTGAGGGTCATACCAGGTGCACAGGAACAGAGCTGTCCCCGTGGTAGGCCTTGAAGCTGAGGGAGAGCTGGCGGGAGGAGCCCAGGGCAAGGCTGGGCTGGGTAGCGCTGCCGGGGGAGCTACCCAAGGACAAGGGCTGGGGGCGAAGGCACAAGGCAACAGGAAGCCCGCGAGGGCAAGGGAGACCTCTGGGGCACTGCTGGGGCTGGGAGGCATGAATTTGGGGCAGGGGAGGGGATCAAAGGCCTGGACCACTTCTCAAAAGCTTCTAGAACTGTGCTGTCCTATGTGGTAGCCACTAGCCCAGGTGTCTATTTAAATTTGTTTTGTCTTTTTATAAAATTGAGATATAACTCACATAACATAAAATTCACCATTTTCAGTGATTTCTGGTATATTCACAACACTGTGCAACCGTCAACACTAATTCCAAACTGTTTCCATCACCCCAAAAAGAACCCCTGGTGATCTCGTCCTGTGCCCCTCCCCCAGCCCCTGGCAGCCACGCGTCTTCTTTCTGTCCTTCTAGATTCGCCCTTCTGGACTTTTTGTATAAATGGGACCCTACAATGTGTGGCTTCTTTCACTTGCCATAATGTGTTCAAGGCTCACTCGTGGCTATTCAGATTTAAATTAAATGAAATTTAAAATTCAGTTCTTCAGTCACACTGGTCACATTTTTAGCTTCCATGTGGGACAGCTCATTGCAGAGGAGTCTCTGCTTGGGGGGCCCCAGTGCTCTGTGAGGACAGGGAGCGCGGAGGCCACGAGCAGGGCCACCAGACCCTGCTGGGCCGGGCCCTGCCCCCCAGATGGGCGTGGGCTCATGGTCCCCCGGTCGGGTCCCCAGGGGCTGTAATGAGATCCACCAGCAATGTCTGCCATTTCAAAGCCTCTGGTGAAAACCAGCCTCCCTGGCCAGCCCCGGCGCTGGAGTCTCCCGGCCTCGCGCGGGCCACTGCGCATCTGCAGCCGTCAGGGGCACGGACTGGCCGCTGCATGTGACGCTGCTCAGTAATGATGCAGAACAAGTTGGCTGCTACTGTGTGGACGCAGCGTGGGACACGTGATCTTTTCAGGGGGAAGGAAAATTTAAAAAAGGGCCCTTGTGTGACTTCACCATGCCAAAGCAGCCGTAGTTAGCGTTCCTGCCGATAGCATTCAAGGTTAAGATTTATGAGGAAGTATGTGAAGATACACACGCAGAAATATGCATATGTGTGTGGTATTTAATGTATGTATATATTTGTGCTTAATTTTAAAAGATAGATTGAAACACACAATTTTTTTTCATTCCTGACAATTTCCAGTGATCATCTTAAAGAGGAATTAGGAAGTTTCTGGAGGCAGTGGGCATGCAGTTGGCCCACTTATCCATGGGTTCTACATCCAATGTCAAAAGTATTCGGGGGAAAAAGGATGGATGCATGTGTACTAAACACGTACAGACTTTTTTCTTGTCATTATTCCCTAAACAGTAGAGCACAGCAACTATTGACACACCATTGACACTGTGTGGGGTACAGTAAGTAACCTAGAGGCGATTTAGAGTCTCCACAATGATGTGTGCAGGCTACTTGCAAATACCACACCATTTTACATTAGGGAGCATCTGTGGATTTTGGTATCCGCGGGGTCCTGGAACCAGTCCCACAGACACCGAGGGATGACTGTGCTCACATCACTACCCAATAAAACCAGTTTCTACAAGCTCATTTCTATTTAGCCGTTTTCTTTTTGAAAGTTCAAGTGATGGACATGATGTAAAAATTAGCAATAAGGCAGCTGTCTTGGACTTTTAGAGAAGAGAGAAATCTTGGTCAGAAAACACGCTTTCCTAAAAAGCACTTTAAAATGGGAAAATTCGGACGTTTGCCACGACAGGCAGGATGGTATGACAAACTCCCTCGGATGGACCCACATCCAGCCTCAACGAATTCCAGCTCCTCCTCCACGCGCCCCTTCGTCACTCTGGTTTATGGCCTAGTTGTCTTCCTTGTACAAAGCTATAGCTGGATTTGGGGTTTTATCCAATCCACAGTCTTTGCCTTTTTACTGACAGATTTATGGTTTCAGCTTGTCCCCTGCTTTTTCTATGCTTCTTGGTTAATCCTTTCTTTTTATAAAGAAAACTGTTACCCATATGTCCCTCAGTCAGGACGAGAACTGTGCTGCACCCTCGTGTCCCTGCATCTCCTGCCACCCGGTCCCATCACATCATTATGGACAGTGTCTTCTCTTTCTTTTCTGGGTCTTAGCTAATTTCAGGGTCGGGATGCTGGAGTCGGCAGTCTTTGCTTCAAAATCTGGTCGCCCTTTGATCTACATGCGTCTTGGAGCACGTCCTGGGTTTGTTTCTCCTCTCCTTTGAGTTCTTGAGTATTTCCCATGTGGGCCTTTGTTGGCAGACTTCTAGGGCCTTCTGCGATTGAGAATGATCGGGTCCTGCCCTCACCCTTCGATGACAGTTGGCTGGACGTAAAAATCAAGGCTCGAAGGTCGATGCTCAGAACTTCAGTGCTTACTTCAATACTCAAGACGCACGTCCCCTGTCTTCTTGCAGTCAGCGCTGCTGCCGGAAAGCAAAGCACGGTGTCCACCGAGTCTTGTCCCTTTGTCATGTTCTCTGCTCCCTGGGGACTTTCAGACTCCTCTCCATCTCCGATTGTCTTCAGTTTCACTCTAACGTACTGTGGTATGGATTTTGTCTTAATTTTATTTGGAGTTCTCTGAGCTTTGTAGTCTGAGACCTTTCATCTTTCTTTAGTTCCAAAAATCTATCTGCTGTTTTCCCCCCAGTGTTACCATTTTCTCCTGCAGGTACCATCGACAGTTTATGTAGTCAATAATAATTATTATTATTATTTCTTATTTAACAAAATACATATTAATAGAAAAATAGGGGCCCTCATCAAAGAGAGGGTTGAGAATTATTGGCATATCACAAGTCATCTTCTCTTTTTAAATAAAGTAATTGTCCCTGAGGGCCTACCCTGTCCGGGCCCTGCTCTGGCCCTCTGTGTGGGTTTCCTCTTCACCACTCACATCAGCCCCGCTGAGTCCTGCCCCGCAGGTGAGGAGTCTATGGCACAGGGGGGACAAGAGTCTGTCCACGGTCACTCAGCTGGGTGTGGGCAGTGACGGGGTTTGCACCTTGGTCCTCCTGCCTCCGTCAGCAGGTCTCATTAATTGGCAGGGGACTTGGGGGCGGGAGGTCTCCAAATCCTTTGCTGAGCCATTTCTGTGGATGGTTGCTGAGCGGAGCTCCAGTTCCCACATGACCAAAGGTGGAGGCGCACTTGCACTCAGAACAGCGTCTTTCCCCTGCAGCCCCAGCAGGTCTGGGATGGGGTTCGCCCTTCGGCTGGGTTCCGGCTGGTCACACCTGAGTTCGTGGAATCTCTAGCACGCAGCCGGGTCCCTGGCATCCTTATCCTGGGGCCACAGCGCTTCTCGTGCATTTATCATCCCTAGTCTGTTTGCTCCTTGTCTTCACCCATCCTGTCCCTGTGGTACACAGGTAGCTTCACAGGATATTCAGGTTACCCTCTTGTCCCTGGCCATGTTAGCCCAGGTCCCTGCCAGCCCAAGCAATGGCTCAAAGGCAACCTCGACGCCTGCAGGTGTTCCAGGCGGAAGCACAGACTGTTGCTCTGGGTCGAGCGATGCCCCATTCCCCAGGTCCCACCAGCTGGAGGACCTAAGACTCCCTGCTAGGTTTGGCCCTTCACTCCATCCACACTGCAGCATGTGGGAGACACCATACAGTGAGACTGCAAATCTAATTGTTTGACTGTGGGGGCTCCCACATCCCCCCTAAACGTTTTTCTGCACCTGGTGCAGCCACTCATGCAGGACACGCCTGTAACCACTGGGCATGTCCCGGGCTCTCCACCCCCTGGCCTATAAATCTGGGGCACAGACCAGAGCCTTGAAGCAACCCCATGGACATGACTAGACAGGGATTGTGGACAGACACTGATTGAACACCTACTGTGTACTCATTTCAGGGCTGGGCACTGGGGAGATAATAACAAAACAAACAGCAGTGCCCACCTCCCACCCCCGCCCCGAGCTTACATTCTGGTTAGGGAAGATAGGTGGTAAATGAGGGTGTCATATGTTAGAAGGTTAGTGTGTTCTGGAAAAAGAAGGAGCAAGTGAGGGCAATCTCAAGTGCTAAGTGAGGGCAGAGGTTGCAGTTTTAAATGACATTTGAACAAAGAACAGAAGGAAATGAGGGAGTTCACCAGGTGACCACTTTGAAGAAGAATGTTTCTGGCAACAGGAACAGCAGTGCAAAGGTCCTGAGGCAGGTGGGGTGCCATGTGCTGTGGGGGCAGCACAGAGGCTAAAGTGGCTGGAGCGGGAGTGAGGGAGGGGGGCAGCCAGTGGTGAGTAGTGGGAGACAAAGTGACGACAGGCCCAGATCACCCAGTGGCTTGGATGAGAGAAGCCAGCCTGTGGTCCCTCTTCCAGCCTCCCCAGCCAGGGCCCAGAGCAAAGCTGGAGGCACAGCTGTACGTGGGAAAGCATTTGCCTCCTGCCCTTGTCATGTTCACTTACAAATTTTGGAAACAAAATGTGGACCCCTTTGCTCAGGGCAGAAGAGCCAGGCTGGGCAATGGGCAAGCCCTTCCTTGTAAGTGCTCTGGGGCATCCGATCTGATCAGGAGTCATGGAGAGAGGGGATTGCCAGGGGGCCTCGGGGTGGCAAGACGCATCGAGTGCCCTGCCCTGGAGGTCTCAGCTCGGGACAGTTGGAGGAAGCAATGACCCGGAACTGTCTTGGGTTCCTCAGCCAAGGGTTTTATTCTCCTTGTAAAGACCAAGCAGGGAGGACGCTGGGCAGGGAGTCGGGAGACACAGCCAGGCCCTACCCACCCTCAGGAGCCATGTGGCTTGGAGGAGTGACTCAGTTTCCCCATCTTCAGAATGGAGGCAATAGAGCCAGTTGGTATGGCTGGCGTGAGGTCTAAACCAGGAAGTCCCTGCCTAGCAGGACTGCTGCCACTGCCAAGAGTCTGACCTTGAGTCCAGACTTCCGTCTCGGCTCCCCTGACCGGTGCACATCAGCCGTGGTGGCTTGATCTCACAGTTCATTCTGAAAAAAGAACAATGGTGTGACTTTCCGGATGGGCAGTGGGAGCATCACTGAAGAAAGGCTGGCCCTGCCTCTCCCCACCATTCCGGCAACCAGACTCCCTCATGGCACCTGGTGGGGCCAAGGAATGGTAGCTCGGTGTCTGCTGGCCATCAGCCAAGCACACGCAGACCCATGAGAGGGGCTCCCGTGTGCCCCTGGACCACAGCATCTGCTTCTCCCCAGAGACCTTCAGGCCACTCCCCAGACCTCTGCATCAGCGCTAGATCTTGCAAGATCCCAGACGACGGGCACGCCTGTGGGATCTGAGCAGCCCTGGTGGAAAGGCAGAAAGGCCGGGGCAGGTGAAGGAGGAGCGGCCCCCACGTGGGCCTCAGACCCTTCACAGCCAGACGGGCTGGAGCCGTGATGCTGCGCTGGGCTCCTCCTGCCTCACGGGCAACGGCGGAAGCGAAAGGCCGTTGCCAGGAAGACCAGCCTCTATTACCCTTTCCGGGACTCCTGCCCTGGGGACACCAATAAAGCTGTCCCGACACATGCCCTTCAGAAGATTGCCTGGTACTCTTATGTGAGCACGTTTTTTGGTGATGTTTATTGCTGGTCATAGAGTGTCCTTGTTCTCAGCCAGGCCCATCTTTGCCTCAGCTCCGGGCTTGGGGACTTCCATGCGTACACTCCTCACGGGAACTCTGTGAGACGGAAGTGTAACGGCCACTGCAGAGCTGACCGAGGGGCATGCCCAAGGTCAGACGGCTAGTGACAGGCAACGCCAGAATTTCGTCCCCAGCCCATCCATTCATCCGTCACCCACTCCTTATCCATCTGCCCCCATCAGTCCGTCCAGTCCCATGGACAGCCACCCTCCACCCCCAACCCCCCATACGCGATAATAAGTAATTGTTGCAGTCATGAGGTAGGTGCGATTTTTATTCCAAAGTGATTACGTGAAGCAGAAATCGTGCATGATCCAATCTCTCTGTAAGCCCCACAGAGCCAGTGTTTGCTGCAGTGCAAGGAAAAACAGCGTGGATTGGCGTCCAGGAGTCCTTGGGTTCCAGAAAGTCCTCATCACTAAACTCCAGAAGCTCACTGGAGGCTCCCCCAAGCCCACACAAGGCTCCTCAGGGGCCAACGTCCCCCAGGTCATGTTTACCCAGTGCATAAAGGAACGTATCCTCCGTATTTAAATCATTTTTCTTTTATTTTCCCCCAAACATGCACTGCCAGCTGTTGGTCAGTGAGAACACATCTCCACTGCAGAGCTGAGCGCAGACTTGCCCCACATCCAGCGCCACCCACCATGGCTTTGCCTGTCCATCTCATAGGAGCTTTTGTGACAAGTGGTTGGGTTTGCTCTGTATGGCCCCAAGGACCCAGATAAGCACCAATGGTGGGACCTTAAGTAGTGGTCCTTGGTTCAGCTGGAAGAAGAGCTTTCTAGTAGGCAGAGCCATCCACAGACAGTGAATCTCTTTGAGGTAATGAGCTCCCAGTCAGGGGAGGTGTTCAAGTGGAGGATGGATGAGCGCTCCTCTGGAGACAGGGAAGAAATTCCTCCTAAAGCAGGGGCTATGAATTCATTGCCCTTAGGCTCAACCCTAAGGTTCTGTTTCCAAGTCCCCGGACATGTTGCTGATAGAGCCAAGACTCAACCCGGGTCTCTGGGCTTGGCCAGTTCTGTCACACGCTCACGTCAAGTGTATGCATAAATTCAGGCAGTCTGTGCATACTCAGAGGATAAAGAGACAGAGGATCCCCATTGCATGGTCACTTGGATCTGCATGCCCTCAGGGGTCTCTGTTCCCTAGGAGCCCCGAATGGAAGTATCTGGGGTTTAAATACATGGTTCCCACCGAACACAAGCCGATTTCTCCATCTGTCAGCCAAAGCTCCAGGAGCAGCCCCAGTCCTGGGGGAGCACCCTGCTGCACTGTGGCACCCCCTCAAGAATCTCCCGGTGACTTCCGCCATGCGTGGCTTTGCCTGACACGCTGCCCTGCCTGTGCTGCGCCTCAGTGCGAGTCACTCGGGGTGGGGGGGCCAGGAGGGCTGCCTCTGTGCCTGGGGCATCGCTCCAGGTCCTTGATGGGTCTTCGTTCTCTCACCCTGGTCTCTGGACTTCCTAGGTATGAGGCTCAGAGACTAACACGGCCCCCTCTGGCCAGGCTGGTTCTGACGTGGGTGTGAATGACGCCCAGGCCGTGCTCTC
>CAUYSK010058474.1:0-18774 GCA_963575035.1 Avahi laniger
AGAGTCTCACTTTGTTGCCTGGGCTAGAGTGAGTGCCGTGGCGTCAGCCTAGCTCACAGCAACCTCAGACTCCTGGGCTCAAGCAATCCTACTGCCTCAGCATCCCGAGTAGCTGGGACTACAGGCATGTGCCACCATACCCGACTAATTTTTTCTATATATTTTTTAGCTGTCCAATTAATTTCTTTCTATTTTTGGTAGAGACTGGGTCTTGCTCTTGCTCAGGCTGATCTCGAACTCCTGAGCTCAAACAATCCACCCGCCTCGGCCTCCCAGAGTGCTGGGATTACAGGCGTGAGCCACCGCGCCTGGCCCTGTAATGATCATTTTTAATTACTGCATAATATTTCTTGGAGATGATGTGAAACAATTTTCTTAGCCATGTCCATATTGTTCAATGTCTAGATTGTATCCAATTATTTTCTATTATAGATAATGTGGCAACAAATTACTTCATGGCTGGGTTCTAATTTTGGCTGACCCTGACTCACTCTGAAGTAAAGGGCTACCCTAGCTCTGTCCTCTTCAAGAGAAAACATTATGCAAGCATGATTTCCATGAGTGGGGCCAGAACACTGTGCTAGACAGCAAATGCAGACTTCCACATTTTATGGAGGGGAAAAAGAGTACACTTCTTTCCATTCAGCAGGAGGTGGGATCCAGTGAGGTAGGGAAAGGACTGAGACCAAGAATGGAAGGTGATACAGCAGCATGTGTATGTGTGTGTGCACTCACAAACATGCATTTGTGTTAATGGGGTTGGAGACCAGCAAGCAGGCCCAAGTGAGGTTGTGTCCAAGCAGGGCACATGACATTAGGCAAAGCTACGGGGCAGGGGAGGGGTATATTTGATGGGACATTGTGGCATTCCTAAAGAAAACAAAATGCCATTAAGATGTCAGCTATTTTAATACTATGTAAGTGTGCACGATAACTGCCCATCTTTCCAGAAGCACCCACTGTCCATACTATTCCCACTGCTTGTTAGTCTAATCCATCTGTGGACCTCTCTTGTTGCAGATCCTGCCTCAGAAGCTGCGGAGCTATGATAGTCAAAGGACTTGTATGCCCTAGATAGTTTCTTCAACTCTGGTTCCTGGGCAGAGTCTGGGGTAGGCCACAGGACCTCCGAAGTGGCAGACTCAGGGGACTGAGCAGCCTCTGCTTCTCTCTCACCCTGCTGGAAAGATCTGAGCTTCCCCAGTTGGTCTAGGCTCCTGGTTGAAAAGGTTCTGCCAATGGGAGGGGCTATTAGTTGCTGAGGGACTGCTGTGGCCACAGGGACATCACCCAAACTTGATATGTCTCAGCCACTTCAGGCAGCACAATTTCATGTTTCCCATTAGAAACAGTTGATGTCTTTTAAATAAATTCCAGGCATTAGGATTAATCTGTTGCTTCTGTTCCCTTTGGTCGAAATGAATTCCAGCTTATTAGGCAGGTAAGATCTTTTCTCTTGGGGACTGAGCCATCACTTTGAGAAATTACTTTGCATAAAAAAGGAGAAAAGGTGACACTGCAGTCAGTCCTGGTTCAGGAATGAAGGGTCTGGGACAGAAGCAGCCTCCCGCCACAGTCTTGGGAGCTACCTTGTCCCCAGCGAACAGGAGATATGATGGATGATCCTTGACAGAGCCTCTTTCCCTACAGAGAGTTGGGGTGGCCATATGATTAGGTAAGAGGAATGGGTTTGACTTTCTACATATCTGGATTCCATCCCAGCTCTGTCATAATAGTAATGTTTCTAAGCACATACTACATGCCAGGGAATGTGCTGAGTGCTGTTGATAGAGCTGTCAACAAAACAGACAAAAAAAAATGCCTGTTTCATGAAGACAGACAATAAAGAAATAAATCAAATGTATAAGATATCAGATGATAATACCCCAATAGAGAGAAACACAAAAGCATGAGGTAGGGTTACAGGCACGTTAGAATTTTAGATAGGGTGGTCAGAGAAGGCCTCGCTGAGCAAAGACCTGAAGGAAGTGAGGGAAAGAACACTGTAGCAACCTGGGCAAAGGGCGTGACGGGCCAAGACACAACGTGGGATGCAGATAATGAGCAAAGACATCTCCGCTCATGAGGCTCCCTTGTGTCGCTACTCATGTAGTTCTGAGACACATGAGAAGCAGTCTTGACGATCAGGTTTTCTCAGTGCACTGCTTAGAGTTTTAAAAGCTCAAGGCCTTGCAAACCACTTACTGAAGAATCCAAAAATAGTCACCCAACGTAAATTTTGTTATGCAGCAGGAATTTCTCCCCATGCTCACTCAGTGACCTTGAGCCAGACATTTGCCCTTTTTGGGCCTCATTTTTTTCATCTGAAAAATGGGGATATAATTGTTTCTAATGAGGTAGAAACCTCCTCAGCTAGAGGTCACTGTAAGGCTCCTGTGACACAATGACAACAGAAGTGTTTTCTACTCAGCTCTCTGAAACTAGCAGGGATTATTCCTACTGGCCTGAAAAAAGTCTTGGCTTCTAGTAGATCAAGTGAGGTATTAGCCACTCCCCAGCACCTCAGCAACCAGTGGGCCACATTTTGGTCTCAGCCAGTGGGCAGAGTTCTGTGACTCTGCTCAGGGCTGGAGAGGGGAACAGAGAGTTCTTGTAAGGTATATGTATTCCCTGTGCCGACCTCGGTTTCATGCTTGCAGAAGGCTGAGATGTAGGTTCGACACCTATATCTACATTTTGGGGATCACTTAGATGTTCTGCAATGAGTTTTCTATCGCAGTATAACAAATTTACCACAAATGTAGCAGCTTTAAACAACACCCATTTTTTCTCTCGTAGTTTCCATGGGTCAGGAGTCTGGGACTGCTTAACTGGGTCATCTGCCTGGGGTCTGACACATCAAGATATGGGCTAAGCTGGGCTCTTATGTCTCTAAGGAAGAATCTGCTATGAAGTACATTCAGGTTATTGGCACACTCTAGTTCCTTGCGATGGTAGGACTGAGTTCCCAATTTCTTTGCTGGGCATCTGTTGAGGGCTACTTTTAGCTCCCAGAGGTCACTCTTTGGTCCTTGAACATAAGCTCCCCATTTTCAAAGCTAGCAAGATTGCATTGAATGTTCTTCTTGCTTTGATTCTCTTTGGAAAACACCAGTTTGAATAGTCTCCACATCTTATAGTCAACTGATTTGAAACTTTATATCTGCAAAATCCCTTTATAGAAGTATTTAGTTTAGTGTTTGATTGAATAACCAGAGAACAGATATCTTAGGAAACCATCTTTAAAATTCTGTCCACCATGTGTCCCCACTGAGTTATTAGAATGATATCAACAATTTCCCTTTGTGGGCTACTCCCAGTCTCATTAAATGAAACAAAGATTACGTCTCCTGATCCTAAAAGTCCCTGGCTTCCTGCTAAGCATAGAAAGGAAACAATACTTCCCTCTTTTTATTGTCTTTTTGTTTTTTTTTTTCTCTCTAGTGGTCTGGCTAAGGCTCTGCCCTGGGTATAGGCACTGGGTATTTACAGAAGGGGTTGAAACTCAAACTGTCAATCATCATCAATAGGGAAGAGTCCATTTCTCAGGCAGGAAATTGGAAGTCCAAGGAAGATCCCAGGAAGGCGGGGGGGGGGGGAATGTCTCTCAGGACAGCTGGGAAGGGCCAAAGGCCAATTGGGTCAAGATCCTTCTGGCAGAATACCAGTAAGAGACCCCTGTGGTGAAGAGACTTCCCAAGGCTCAAGAGTTGGGCCTATGTTGGTCTACCTGCCGCTCCCCACTTAGATATTCTCCCTCTGTCTGCATTACCCTGGAAGGCAATGTTTAATCTTATTAAACCGAAAGATTTCCAAATAATGATGCAGCTCACAGGCCAACAATGCAACGTAGACAAGGATTTGTGTTGGAGGAGACCATAATTCCTGGCCCAAAGTGATGCCTGTAGGCTTTCCTTCTGGCTATCTATGGGCACTTGTGTCAGTTTGAAATGTACCATTGTCTTTCTGGAAGTCCCATCACTGGTCCTTCCACTGGAGTCCAGATCAATGACTCAGCTCACCATTTCTTCTGATGAGAAAACTGCATTTCCTTCAAGATGGTAAAATGATTTCAGAAACTATGATCCCAAACATTGAGATCATGCAGAGGAAGTTGTGATTGAGCCAAGGGTCAACAAGGGGAAGCATGGAAGACAGGGTGGGACCAATCAGATGGTACTGCTGGAGAGCCTCGGGTACCTGCCCCTGACCATCTTCAAATGATCAGAGGAAGGTGGAAGGGAAGGAGCTTTGGGATTAAATACAAATGACTTTTCCTAAATGCAATTAGAATAGCAGTCTGTGTAATTCGGAATGAAAGACCCTGAAACTTTCACCTTGGGTCTAGGGTGAGAGGGCAGGAGAGCTGACTCTCCTCATTAAACAAATTTGGCTCTGTTCTGATTGTAGCTCTCTTTTCACAGCTACGATTACACTAAAAGACAAGTCACATACTTCTTAGTAAATACAACACCAGAGAAGCAAAACCCAGTGAAGACTGCACAGAAGTGGTGCATACTCAATGTGAAGGAATGGATGAAAACCCAGGAGACAGCCAAGTCAGAGAACTTCAAGAGACAGAGTGTGATCCTGGTACTGCCTCATTATGTGATATGGTGACATTTTGCCTCATGGGGAAAGCAGGACTCCTAAAGCTTTTCTGCCTAAATGTGCTGGAGGGGTCAAGAAGAATTCTTCCAAAGTGTGTTTGCCAGGTTGTATCATCTAGTGAATAAAAAGTACTAGACAAGGCAGGCAGGAACCACCTGGAAGCTGTTATTCTCTCCTTTCCTCTTCTATTTCTTTATCTATTTTTCATTTGTATCTGGGCTGAGTCAAGTGCTGCTCTTAAGAGACAAGGGTGGACAACTTCCCCTTGCATCTACAGTACCATTAAGCATCCACTAGCCCAACTCATTTGACAGATGAAGAAGACTTGCCCAGTCTCAGTTTCCTCATTGGTCTAAAGAATGGCAGACTCAGGCATGAAACTGCAGCCTACTTTTTGGTTCTTTGGGGATGGTGTTATGAGAAATCAGACAATGAAACAAAAAGCTGAAAGTCAGAAGAAAATGAATAAATATTTTGATTTTTAAAAAATGCTAAAATGGGCTCAGGGAAACAGAATAGGCCAATGATCATGTAAGATTGTAGTGGGGATTAAAAGCTCACCTCCCTGCAAAAGGCCCAGTTACAAAAAGTTTTATAGGTTGATGGTTTTATTAATATCAAACTTTCCACGAAAAGATAATCTCTCCTCTCTATAAGTTACTCAGAGATTGGAAAGAGTAGGAAAGGTAACCACTTTGTTGCAAAGCTACTATAATGTTGATAACAAAACTGGAAGGGGACAATAAAAGAAAAGAACATTTTCAGGAAACCTATAATAAAATATTGATTACATTTAAACAAAATAGTAAATAAATCTAATGGTGTATTAGGAACAGAACAAAACAAATAAAAAGATTACATCATGACCAAATAAAGTTTATCCCCAGGTTGCAAGAACAGCTCAGCATCAGAAAATCTGTCAATATCATCTATTAAACTAATGCAATCATAGAAAAAAATGAAAAAATGTCTTATAGATACATAAAAAGCATTTAATAAAATTTAACAACTATTTGTCATAAAAAATTTAAAATTCTTAATAAAGGGATCCCCTTCACCTCTATCAAGACTACCTGTTAAAAACCCACAGCAGATATCATACTGACTAGAGAAGAAACTTTGGAAGTATTCCCTTTAAGGTAGGAAGCAAGATGAGAATGAATATTAATACACAAGTCCTAGAAAGAAATAAGAAGTATGAAGATTGTTAAGGAAAAAGGAAAATGAGCATATTTGAAATTATGTGATTGTTTAGATAGAAAGCCGAGAAAATTAGATAACCTGTTAGAACTAATGAAAGCATCCAGCATGTTTGCTAGGTAGAAGATCAATACTCAGATATCAATAGTATCTTCTATACCAGTAATAGCCAATTAGAAAATATAAAGGTACTGATTTGGGAGTGCATAAATGAAGTGTGAAAGATACAAATGATGGGAATATTTAGCAGTGAGAGGGGAAGAACTAGAAACATGGGTAAATCTCACAGTGGTCATGTGGGTGCCAAGAATAAGATGTGTAATTGGACCACACTACTGGCTACCATTTATTGTGTACCATGTTCTGCCCTCTGTTCTAAGTGCTACCCAGTTCATCGTCATCACAAACTTATCAGGTTGATATTAAAATGATCCCTTCTTTATAAGTAAGAAAACAGAGGTGCTGAGAGGGTTACAAAGCTTACTTGAGGTAACCCAGTTAGTGAGTCACGAAGGTAGGATCCAAATCCAGACAGCCTGACTTCAAAGCCTGCGCTTTTTTTTTATTATTATTATTCCAAGGTATTGTGAGGGTACAAACATTCTAGTTACACTTCATGTCTTTGCCTTCCCCAAATGCAGGTTAAAAGCGTGCCCTTCCCTCCCTTCAGTGCTCCCCGTGTCCCCTAGTTGTAGATTCGCCCCCCATCCCCCCAATCCCTGGAGAGTATTTCTGCCATGTGATCATCCTAGTGTTGATCAGTCAGTACCAATTTGATGGCGAATACAAATGGACCCCATTCTTCTGCTCTTGTGGTGCCTCACTTTGGATGATGGGCCTGAGTTTAGTCCAGGAAAGTATAAGAGGTACTAGATCATCGTCATTTCTTATTCATGGCAGCACAAGTCATTGGTATTTTAACAGGAATTGCATTGAATCTTAGATTGCTTTGGGTATTATGAACATTTTAATGCTATTAATTCTTCCAGTGCATGAACACAGAATATCTTTCTATTTATTTGCATCTTCTTTGATTTCTTTCATCAGTGTTTCATAATTTTCATCACAGAGTTCTTTCACCTCCTTGGTTAAATTTATTCCTAGGTATTTCTTTGTTGTAGCTATTGTAAATGGGATTGCTTTCTTGGTTTCTTTTTTCAGAGAGTTTGCTATTGGCATGTAGAAATGCTACTGATTTTGGTATGTTGATTTGTATTCTGCAACCTTATTGAATGCAGTTATCAGTTCTAGGAGTTCTTTGGTGGAATCTTTAGATTTTTCTATAAATATGGTCACGTCATCTGCAAAGAGGGACAATTTGATTTCTTCCTTCCAACATGAAGGCCCTTTCTTTCTTTCTCTTGACATAATGCTCTGTCTAGGACTTCCAGTACTATATTGAATAAAATGAAAGTGGGTATCTTGTTCTAGATCTTAGAGGAAAATCTTTTAGCTTTTTCCCTTTCAGTATGATATATGGTCTTTATTGTTTTTGAGGTGTGTTCCCTCTATACCCAATTTGTTGAGAGTTTTTATTATGAAGGGATATGAATTTCATCAAATGCTTTTTCTGCATCTATTAAAATGATCATATGATTTTTGTCCTTGATCATGTTAATGTGAATATCATGTTTATTAATTTGTGTATGCTGAACCATTCTTGCATCCCTGGGATGAATCCCACTTGATAGTGATGCATTATAGTTTTAATGTGTTGTTGGATTCAGTTTGTTAATATTTTGTTGAGGATTTTTGCATCTATGTTCATCAGGGATATTGGCCTATAATTCTCTTTTTCTTTTCCTTCCTTCGCCTTCCTTCCCTTTTCTTTTCTTCCTTCTTTATCAGGGTAATGCTGGCCAGGGTAACTCAGAATAAGTTTAAAAGTCATCCATCTTCTTTAGTTTTCTGCAAGAATTTGAGTATAATTGGTATTAGTTCTTCTTTAATCATTTGGTAGAACTCAGCAGTGAAGCCATTAGGTCCTGGGCTTTGTTTGATGGTAGAGTCTTTATTATTGCTTCAATCTCATGACTTGTTATTATTGGTCAGTTCAGGTTTTCTCTTTCTTCATAATTCAATCTTAGCAAGTTGTATGTGTCCAGAAATTTATCCATTTCTTCTAGATTTTCCAATATTTTTGCATATAGTTTTTTTTATAATAGTTTCTTATGATCCTTTGTATTTTTATGGTATCAGTTGTAATATCTCCTTGTTTATCTCTGACTTTGAGTCTTCTTTTTTTCTTAGCCTAGCTAAAGGTTTGTCATTCTTTAAATCTTTTTTAAAAAACCAATTTTTTGTTTCAATGATTTTTTTGTATTTTCATAAATCTCTATTTCATTTATTTCTGTTCTGATATTTCTTATTTCTTTCTTTCCAATAATTTTGTGTTTGTCCTTGATTTTCTAGTTTCTTGAGGTACAAAGTTAGATTGTTTATTTAAGATCTTTCTATTTTTTTTTATGTAGGCATTTATTCACATAAATTTCCCTCTTAGAGCTGCTTTTGCTGTATGCCATAGATTTTGGTATGTTGTATTTCTATTTTCATTTGTCTCAGGAATTTTCAATTTATTTCTTATTTATTGGCCCATTTATTATTGAGGAACATGTTGCTTAATTTCCATGTACTTATACAGTTTCTAACTTTTTTTCTGTTATAGATTTCTAATTTTATTCCATTGTGGTTGGAAAAGATACTTGCATTTCTTATAACACAGGTCTGATGTTGAAGAATTTCCTCAGCTTTTGTTTTTCTGGAGAGTCTTTAACTCTCCTCCATGTTTGAAAGATAGCTTTTTTGGGTACAGTATTCTTAGCTAGCAGGTTTTTTTCCTCATCACTTTGAATAATATATCATCCCACTGTAATATTTCTTGACCTTTTTTTTTTTTTTTGGCCATTTTCAGTATTCTTTGTCTTTGATTTAAATTTTTTTTTTCTTTAGAGATGAGGTCTTACTAAGTTGACTGAACTTGAACTTCTAGGTTCGAGGGATCTTCCTGCCTCAGCTTCCCAAGTAGCTGGGACTACAGGCATGCACCATTATGCCTGGCTGGTTGTCTTTGATAATTTAATTATGATGTGCCTTGAGGAATTCTTCTTCGGGTTGAATTTGATTAATGACTTCTGAGCTTTCTATTCCTGGATGCTGTTCTCTTTCTCCACATTTGGGAAATTTTCAGTCATTATTTTTTAAAATATTTTTAGGCCTTTTTGTCTCTCATCTCCTTTGGGAATTCCTATTATGCAGAGGTTTGTTCACTTGATGGTGTCCCATTATTTCTGTAGGCTTTCCTTGCTCTTTTTCATTTTTTTGTTTGTTTGTTTGTTTGTTTGTTTTTGCTCCTCTGATTGGGTAGTTTTGTATGTTCTGTCTTCAACCTCACTGGTTCTTGCCTCCATTTGGTCAAGCTTGCTATTGAGGCTGTCTAATGAGTTTTTCAGCTCAGTTATTGCATTCCTTATTTCTAGGATTTCTATTAGGTTTTAAAAAATTCTTTCTGTTTCTTCAACCAGTTTCTCTCTTTGTTCCTGAATTGTTTTCCAAATTTCATGTAATTTTATAACTGTATTTTCTTGCAATTCCCTGAACTTCTTTGAGACAGTTATTCTGAATTCTTTGTCAGAATTTCATAGATGTTTAATTTTTCTGGGTCTATCACTGGAGCTTTGTTGGTTTTTTTTTGGTGGACTCATTGCTCCCACATTCCTTGTTTTGACATTCCTTGTGTCTTTACATTGGCATTTGCACATTTGAGGAGATGGCCACTTCTTCTAATTTTTGCAGGTTTCTTCACTGGTGTTAAATCTTCACTATTTAATGTTGGAATCTAATCACTAGTCTGCTGTTGTTTTCCATCCTGTGGAGGACTTACAGTGAACACTGAGACTAAAACACTGCACTGGAACTAACCCATTGCCCTACTGCTGTTTCCTGGTCTGAGAAGACTTGTAGTGAGTACTCACAAAAATGAAATTTAAGCTCAGCCAATGATAGGCAGACAACTGGACATTAGCTATGTTGTCTTGAACATTGTACTGGGATAGTCCAAATAAGGTAATTGCTCAAACTTTAACCAAACAATTGCTTTGCTTTGCTTCCGCATTCACCCTATAAAAGCTTTCTTTTCAACCACTTCTAGTTGCTTGTTGTTTGGCACCACCTGATTCAAGAATTACTATTTGCTCAAATAAACTTTTCAAAATTTTAATTTGTCTTAGTTTATCTTTTAACAGAACTATGAAAAGGTATTTTGAAGTTTAAGGTTATATCCTAAAAGTTTTTTCTGGAATTATACATTTAGATCTTTTCCTGACATGTATCATTGAAATTTTAAAATTATATGTACTTATTTCTTCTCTTTAAAAAAAATTATTTTCTTTTTTAATCTATCAGTTTCCTATGCTCAAGTAAAGAATGTCAATAAAAGTACCACTTCCGCTGTTACATATGGTTTCACAGAGTAGTCAGATCTTTCCTGACTGACAGAATAACAAAATAAAGGAAAGAAAAGCCTATTGAAGGTTAACTAAGCCATAACTATTCCAAAATAAATAAAGTTGGTTCCCTAAATGTCATACCATAGGCCAAAATAAATCCCACTAGAGAAAAGAGTTAAAAAAAATAAAACAATAAAAAATAACCTCAGTGTGCTAAAGGTCTTTTGAAACATAAAGGCAAGGGAATAATCCCTTAAGGAAAGGATTGATAGATTTAATTTCTTTAAGTCAAAAAAGAACATGAATAAAACTAAAATGAAAACAATAAACTGGGAAAAATATTTGCAACATATATGACAGATTTATGTCCTATATGGAAATAATAAGGATTGTGTGCAATAATATATGTGAAAAGATTTCGTAATAGTGATTAATAATACAATTTGGTTTATAAAATGGTGATTGTTTATAGAATGGCCGAAAACATTATACGTTTATTACAAATTAGGTTACAATACTTAGAAAATAAAATACTTAAAATATATATTATAGATAAAATAAATATACTTAAAAATGTTCACATTTAATTAAATGAAAATTGTTAAAGCATAGTATGTTTAATATGATACAAATTTTAAGTAAATGCATATTTCAACAAAACTGTCAAACAAATTAACTCTGGGAGATGTGATTATGGGTATTTTAAATTTTCTTTTGCTTTTTTTGTGTTTTCCAAAATCTCAACAATGAATATACAGATTTTAAACTAACCAAAACCCTAACATATATTGTTTTAAAAACACACCATGAACAGATTAAAAGTAAACACTGAGTGGGAAAAATATTTTAACATATTTAACAAAAAATTAACATTCTTACCTTGGTACTGCCTCTTATTTTCTTAGCTAAATCTGAATCTTATCCTGTTAATTATAATACTTGAACAGAGATGCCACAAATGATATATTTAAGAATGTATATCACAAAAAAATAAGTTGAAGTGATATAAATATCCAACCATGGGGTTAAACAAAAATTATGCTAAGATAGAATGTTACCCAACTATTAAATATGCATGTTTGAAAGAATGTTATGATCAAAGCAAACTGCATTGTAGTCTGTTCAAAACGATCCCAATTATGTCTTTGTTCAAATACCACCTTTTCAATAAGGCCTTCCCTGACCACTTCATTTAAAATCACGATCTCCTCCACTCTGTCCCAGAATCTCTGACCACCTTAGTTAACCTGCATTATGTTTTCCATGTACTTCACATCCTCTACCATACTACATAATTTTGTTTTTACTGTGATGATTGTTCACTGTTTCTCCATAGAATGTTGGTGTGTACCTAAGGAGAATTTGCTGAATGAATAAATATGAGTACATGCACAGAACAAGCTTGAAAGAAATACACCAAAATATTAATTATTGCTGTGGTGTGATTATGGGTGGTGATTATTTTCTTCTTTGTACTTCCCTAGCTGTAGAAAGTTTTCTGCAATAAACACAAATAACTTTCATAATGAGGAAAAACGTGTGTGCATGTGTGTGAATGTACGTATGTGTTTAACAAATGTTAAACTAGATCTCTAGGTAGATCTTTACCCCTGAATCATTCTAGATATTCTGAGTTTTCAAAAATCTGCTGGAGAAATGATTTTACAATCTTCCTCATCAACCTGTGTCAGGATTTAACATCCCTGAGAGTCAAGAAATACTTTCTGTCGAACTCAGTTCTGCTTGCCACCAGCAAAGTTAAATGGTGCCTGTGGGTCTATTGTCTGGCAGTAAGGCAAGTGTTGAAGAAAAGAAAAAAGGAGTAAGAGAGAGACACATTATTTCCCAGTGATGGAGTAATGCCAATGAAAAGTAAAGTTAGCAGGAGGGAGAGAAGAGGAGGAAACACACCGCCCTTACAGATTGTAAACATTCGCTGATCCTCTTGTATGTGTTAGCACGCTATGCTGGATGCCACGGTATGCATAAAAGTGCTTGCAACACAGTCCCCGTCCTTAAAGACTTCATAATATAGTAGGGGAGCTTGAAGTCTAATATTTACCCCTTGTCTCCTCCCATAGCCTTGACAGACTTGCATTGACTGTAGGTGTCCTGCTTATCAGTGGCTGCATTAAGAGGCCGCCTGCTGGGGACAGATGCTGCACAACTCAGCGTAATAAAACCATTCTGATATTGAAAAAATAATTGACTACTTTATCCTTCTATGAATCACCCTCCCCACCTACCACATGCACGATCTGCAGCTTTATTTTATTGGATACGTCTTTTTGTCTCATTTTAATCCTTGACTAGCTTTTTCATAGCACAATCATGACACGTGCTTAGAAGGTTTCAAAATAACTTTAAGACTGGCTTAGTTGAAACATAAACAGGTAAATCTGGAATAGGAAAAAAAATCACATCAAAATTTCAGTGGCAAGCAGAAATAACTTACAGTTTTGTTGTTTGGGGTATTTGGCCTTGGGGTCTCTCTTTCTCTCCAAGAACTGGAGAATTGCCTGCAAGGCTGGTGTAAATCCTTCCTGCTCTCTGCCTCCTGGGACACGACAAAGACTGAGCTGATCATCGTCTGTCACAGGATGTTTTTGATAAGTGATCTTTGATAGTTTTCTTTAAAAGAATCCAATTCTTTGCTCTTTCCTCATAAGTCTTTATGCTCTAACCCTACTATTTCTTGCAGAAATATTTTCTAGTTCTTTGCACCTTCCGGAAGCTGTGGGGCCCTGTTATAACACCAGTGTTTCAGTCAGCGGTCCCCAACCTTTGTGGCTCCAGGGACCGGTTTCATGGAAGACAATTTTTCCGTGGATGGGGACTGGGGGTTGGTGGTGGTGGCAGAGCTCTGTGGCCTGGTACCTAACAGGCTGCAGCCCAGGGGTTGGGGACCGCAGTTTTAGTCTTATGTTTGAACCCTGTTAGTTCACACGAGGTCAGCTCCAATTTTGAATAGTGCTCCCGTTTTTATACCCAGTTAAAATATGTTTCTTTAGGCACCAGTGTTGCCAGAGTTACTGCTGATTTATATGCACCTCTGAGTCATTTGTGTCCTGTCCTTTCTGTCCCGGGACTGCTGAGCCTCTGCACTTTGTTGGAATGGCCGCAGGAACTGAAGTCACGAGACCTGGGTTCCAGTTCCAGCCTTGCCCCGTCCTGTCTGTGGCTTTAGTAAAATTCGAGTTAAGTCCCTAAATCTACACTGGGTGGTTGTGGGAATAACCATGAGAGCAAATGTGAAAACTCTTTCCAAACTGGAATCAGAAACATGAAGACTATCCTTGTGTTCCTGTTTCTTCAGGGGGCGAGTTTCTTGAATGTCCCTCGCTCCTTCCCATCGAAAGGCTCTCCTGGTGTAAAATACTCCTCCGGCCCCTCTTCACCTAGTGAGCGCGTCCTCTGCTCTCAGGTGCCATCCTCACAGTCCCTGCCCAGGAAGCAGCCCCTGACCTCTTACCTGGGTAGTTTCCCTTTCTAATATGCTTAGAGGCACCGTGAACCTCCTTAGCTCTTGGAATACGTATAATTCTCCATGGATCTGTAAGATGACTCGATTATTGAAAGTCGGTGTAGCCCAGGAGGCAGACTGCCTGGACTAGGCTCCTGAATGCTATTTACCAGGTGTGTAACTTTGGGCACTAAATGCCTCTGCACCTCAGTATTTGCACCTACAAAATAAAGATGTTTATTTTGCAGTGCCTGTACTACACCATAGCACTATTGTGAAAATTAGATGAGTCACCACATATAAACCACTTAAAATGGGCCAGGCGCACAGTCAGCACTCAGCGAGGGTCCCTGGCATCACGTGACGGGCACTGCTGTCTGCATTCACCACCAGTGCGGAGGCTCCTGAAGGACCACTTGTCTTTCAAGTGCAAGCACAAGGCCTGGGTTAGGGTAAGTGCCCAGGAAGATGTGCTGAATGTAATAATGACTAACTGCATTCATGGATTTAAATTCTAAACTGGTACTCAGCGTGCTGGGATCCCGATTTCTATTCCATTATTCATGTTACAATAAACCAAGTAAATGTTAAAAATCAGAGGGACTAAAACCAAACATTTAGGAAAACAATTTCCTCTAAGTTGTACTAAATCACTGATTACTATTTACATATATCATGAACCTCCATTCAGTTGGGGACGGCCTAGTTATTTGTGGCTTCTAAAATAGAAATCAATAAGCATTTGCCAGAATACAAAGAATTCTGCTAGGCATTTTCGACGATACGATGAGTGATGCTGGTTGGGGAGGTATAGCACAGTGTCAAAACACGTCTCTTTGTGATGAATACCAGAAGAGGAGTAGACAGGTTCTATCTGCTCATGGCAGATGGTGGGGAACTTTCAGTCATGGGTCAAGGAAAATGGAAAAATTCAAAATTACTCAGGTTTACTTCTGCCCCTCCATCAAGTCCGTCATTTTATTGACACGTAAAATAACTTCGAATTTATTTTTCATACCCTTTTGCCCTGCATGGGCTATTTTTTTTCCCTAATGGGTTTGTCCTAAAGTTTTATTGATAGAGACAACTTGAATCATTTTCAGAGCATCAATTTTCCTAGTCTTAAAAAAACCCAAAATATCTTGATGATTATAAATATAAAGAAAAGCTCTCACTGAGACGGTAAAGTTTTATTTTAATTAGTTCATATAAAATACATTCTTTTTGAAAGGCAATCAATACCTCTAAGAGATATTTTACTCCCATGTTCATTGCAGCAGGATTCACAACAGCCAAGATGTGGAATCAACCTGAGTGTCCATCAACAGATGAATGGATGAAGAAAATGTGATATATACATATGCAGACAAAAAGATTATCCAGCCTTAAAAAGGAAGAAAATCTTGTCACTTGTGACAACATGGATGAACTTGGAGGACATTATGCTAAGTGAAATAAGTCAAGCACAGAAAGATAAATACTGCATGATTTCATTTACATGTGGGATCTTAAAAAGTTGAACTCACAAAAGCAGAGAGTAGATGTGGTTACCACGGGCTGGGAGACATGAAGAGATGTTGGTCAAAGGGTAAAGAGTTTCAGTTTTGCAGGATGAATAAGCTCTGGAGTCATGGCATGGTAACTATATTTGATATTACTGTTGGTATCCTTGAAATTTCCTAGGAGAACAGATCTTAAATAATTCTCACCACACCCCCCCAAACAAAAGGTAACTCTGTGAGGGGATGGATATGTCAGTTAGCTTTATTATGGCAATCATTTCACAATGCATACCTGTATCATAACATCACACTGTACACCTTGCTTATATATAATTTGTCTATCGATCACACCTCAATAAAGCTGGAAAAAATAAAATATAAAATATATCCTTTCTTGTTTTAAAGTAATTGGATCTCTGTTTCAGTAAAGTATGAAAAGAAATGCATGTTTTAAGTTTGCAGTTAAATATAGGCCATTTCATCTGGCCAGTTAAATCTTCTAGGTGAGGAGCTATCTAAAAAGTACTAATCAAATTATAGCATATGCAATAAACACCTTTCCTTGGTCGAGCAGGTGGTTTTAGAGAACGAGAATTAGATTGATCTGAAGAGGCAGTCACCATGCTGCCTAACCAGTGACCTTTCTGCCACCTGCCTTCCTAGTTAGCAGAGCTTGTCTCCCTAGAGAGACTCCAAATGCCAAGTAGTTGGATTCTTGGCCTTCCGCGTAGATAGAGCGCCGGCACAGGGTCCAGAGGGGTGTGAGTAGAAGTCCGCTGAGTGGCTTCTGGGAAGGGCTTTGCTCCATAATTCCAAAAATATAATTAACACACACTTATTCTCTGCCTTGATATTGTTACAGGAGAATGTGACACCTGGAGCCATAGCAGCCTTTTTGGGACTCTGTGATAAAAGCCAACATACTGAACATATTACAGCGGAAAGATGGAAAGAATCTGGGCTTCTGATGACATCTCCAACTGCTACACTCACCCTCCTGGTGTGCAAGAAAATAAATGTGCCGGCCACTAACCACCTTGAGTTGACTATCCTATTACAAGCACTCAAAACTATGTAATGTATCAGTGTCCCTTGCCTGTCATACTGTGAGACCAATAGTATCAACTAAGCAACTTATTTTCAAAATGGGCCCGCATGACTTGGTGAAATGTTTTGAACGGGGCAGTGGATTGGCCCATGGGACTTCGGATTCTGGTTCCTACCACTTCAGTTCTGGCATCAACTTGTTAAGTGATCGGTGCTAAATAAGTCATATAGCCTCATGACTCTCCTTACCCAGGCCACTCCCTTACCCGGGCAATAGGGATTTGGATTGAGAAAGCAGTCAGGTCCCTCCTTTTACCACTAACATTGCTAAGTTCTATGTTTATAGTGCTACTGCAGGTTGGGTTCCCCGAGGAAGCGGACTGAATCAGACATAAGCTTGCAGGAGGTTTATTAGGAGGTGCTCTTGGGATCGGCACCTGTGGAAAGTGTGGGGCAGGCTCAAGACTGGCAGAGGGAGAAGATGAGCTACCTTGCAGCCTCAATGGAGGCCTCAGCCACAGGTCTGCAGGGGCTGGGACGCTGGAACAAGGAGACTGGGTCTTTATTACTCCCCATTGATCAGCCTCAGGGGAGTGTGCAGCCCTGGGTGAGGTGGCTCTCTCTCTCGCAAAGACAAGCCACCTAAGGGGCTGATGGCTGAGGCCTTCTGGGGAGAACACTCCTAGAAGCTGGGGAATATGCCCTCATTCCTGAAGGGGGATCAGAGTAGGGCACCCATCATGGCTAGGAACCGAAGTTCACCTGTGTTAACAACATAAGGTCGACACCTTTCTTTCCATTTTAATCACTGAATTAAATTTTTTCAGCATAGAAAATTTCAAACCTCCACAGGAGTAGAAAGACTAGTACAATGAACTCCCACGTGTTCGTCTCCCAGCCTCAGTAAAGATCTGCTGCCATTCTGGTTTCGCATATTCCCCCCTCTGTATTTTTCCCCTCTGCTGGAGTATTTTAAAGCAAACTCAAATTATTGGAATAATCATTTGTGGCTGATTAAACTCAACTAATTTAATAGTTTAGGGTATCCATATGTGTTTCTAACCTTAAAAGTTTCATTGATGAGAATTTTTTTTTAAAGAGACAGTGTCTCATTCTGTTACCCAGGCTGGAGTGCAGCAGTGCAATCATAGCTCGCTGCAGCCTCCAGTTCCTGGGCTCAAGCGATCCTCCTGCCTCAGCCTCCACAGGAGCTGGAACTATAGGCATGAGCCATCACACCTGGCTAGAATATTTTAAATCATAATATTAATAACAGAAAGCTGTTCCCCTTCTAAGTTCATTTTAAGGGCATCTCATGGAGCCCTAAAGAGATGCCTTCAGGCCTAGGGGTTTTCAGCTATCCTCTCTTTCATCCTGCAGGGGGAAACTAAGAAGTGTGGCCCTGGGTTTTAGACTGGGAGCTGTAAGTCCCATTACCAGCCGAGCCAATCAGAGGCTCCTCATGCTTAGCGTTTTGCTGCAGTGTTCAGATGAGCAATGGCAAGCTGCGAAGCATTACTTGGTGAATGATGATTTTGTGGTTCCCAAGGTCAGTAGATCCAGGTTTAAAAATAGTGTTTGTTTTTGCTATGCCCTCACGTTTCAAAAATTCTTCCACGTAATGGCCCTGTTCAATCATTTTTATTTCCAAACAACCACGTCCACTGACACTTCTAATAAAATGGAGGGTCTCAGCCCCATTGCCATAAAAGGGATCCCAGACCAAAAGGGATCGCTAACAAAATGAAAAGTTTGATTTTTCCTAAAAGTCAACTGGGAGGTGTAGGAAGACACTGGGGGAAAGTTAAGATTGAATGCATCTCCCGAGCCATGTGCTCTCCGGAACTCCCGGGAGGGATCTGATACTTACCTGGTTTTCCAGAGGATGCGTCTTTAACCCAGTTTTGTTTGCTCCCTTGTGGGAAGCTTGGCTGCTGCAGAGCTAGACAAACATTTCTGAATTCTTCAGTGACTGCTAAGAAGCATGAAGGCCTGAGGCAGTCTAGTGCATGTGCATTATGGAAGGACAGCTGAGAACTATAGACGGTGTATCTGTTCTAGAAAAGCATATGGTTTGATTGTGAGGAAAAGCCAGGCAAGTATGGCAATCCAGTAAGAGCAATCGCTCGAAAGCACAAAAATTAATTGACTGTAACTTATACGTGGATACAGTCACCTTCACCCAGTCTGTGTAATTGAGGTGTTTCTTGGGCTACTTGAGAAGTTGCTCAGATAATGAATTCAGGTTTAAAATTAAAAATATACAGAATATATGTGGGGACTGAAATATTATATCAACCTTATACAGTAGTTCCAGGATGCTCATGAAAGAGACTTTTATTTGAAAGCATATGTTTCAGGTCACAAAGTGGAATATAGTTTTAACAACTCTTTTAAGGGTCAATATCACTGGGACTGGGCAAAGACTGGTGAAATATTTTGCTTCTAAGAAATAAAGACTTGGAATATTAGATGGAAAAATCGTAAGAAACATATTAGCAGACCA
>CAUYSK010058475.1:0-21012 GCA_963575035.1 Avahi laniger
GTTACTATAGCCTTGTAGTGTATCTTAAAGTCTGGTAAAGTGTTGCTTCCCAATTTGTTCTTTTTGCTTAAGATTGCTTTGGCTATTCAGGGTCTTTTCTGGTTCCATACAAAGCATAGAAATATTTTTTCTCGATCTGTGAAAAATGACATTGGCATTTTAATGGGTTTGCATTGAATCTGTAAATCATTTTGGGTAATATAGACATTTTAACCATGTTGATTTTGCCAATCGACGAGCATGATATGTTTTTCCATTTGTTTACATCCTCTGTGATTTCCTTCCTCAGTGTTTTATGGTTCTCCCTGTAGATGTCTTTCACCTCCTTGGTTAAATATATCACTAGATATTTTATTTTCTTTGTTTCTATTGTGAAAGGGATTGAGTCTTTGATTTGATTCTCAGATTGACTCTTGTTGGTATATAGGAATGCTACTGGTTTGTGTACATTGATTTTGTAACCTGAGACTTTGCTGAATTTATTTATCAATTTCGGGAGTATTTTGGCAGAATCTTTGGGGTTTTGTTAAATAGAAGATCATATCATCAGCACAGAGCAATAATTTGACCTCTTCTTTTCCCATTTATGTAACCTTGATTTTTTTCACTTGCCTGATTGTTCCAGCTAGGGTTTTCATCACTGTGTTGAATAGAAGTGGTAAGAGTGGGCAACTTTATCTGGGTCAAGCTCTAAGCAGGAATGCTTTCAATTTTTCTCTGTTTAGTATGATGTTGGCTGTGGGTTTGTCATATATGGCTTTTATAATTTTGAGTTATGTTCTGTCTATGCCTATTTTGTTAAGAATTCTTACTATAAAAGGGTGCTGAATTTTGTGAAGCACTTTTTCTGTGTCTATTGAGAGCATCATATGGTCTTTGTTTTTGCTCCTATTTATGTGGCAAATCACATTTATAGATTTGCATATGTCAAACCATCCTTGCATCTCAGATCACAGTGGAATAAAATTAAAAATCAGTTCCAACTGAAACACTCAACTTTACACAAAGTCATGGAAATTAATCAACCTAATGTTGAACAATTATTAGGTCAAGGAAGAAATTAAGATGGAAATAAAAGATTCTTTGAAGCAAATGACAAAGGGGATACAAGTTACCAAAATCTATGGGATTCAGCAAAACTGTCCAAGGAGGAAAATTCTTAGCCTTAAATGCCTATATCCAAAAGACAGAAAGATTACAAATCAACAATCTAATGAATTGTCTCAAGGAATTGGAAAAAGAAAAACAAATCAATTCTAAACCCAGCAGAAGAAAAGAAATAACTAAGATCAGAACAGAACTAAATGAAATTGATAACAAAAGAATTATACAGAAGATTAATGAAACAAAAAGTTGGTTCTTTGAAATGAAAAAAAAAATCAACAAGCCTCTCACTAGATTAATCAGAAACAGAAAACAAAGGACTCTAGTAAGCTCAATCAGAAATGAAAAAAGTAGATATTACCACTGATACCACAGAAATACAAAATAACATCTGTGAATACTATAAAAATCTCTATGCACGTGAACTTGAAAATGTTGAGGAAATGTACAAATTCTTGGAAGAACATGACATCCCTAGGTTCAATCAGGAAGAAATAGAACTACCGAACAGACCAATATCAAGTAAAAAAATTGAAGTAGAAATAAAAAAAAAATTCCCAACAAAAAAAAGGTCCTAAACCAGATGATTTCACAGCCAAATTTTACCAGACCTACAAAGAAGAACTGGTACCTATACTGCAGAAATTATTTCATAACATTGAGAAGGGAGGAATCCACCCCAACTCATTCTATGAAGCTAGTATAACCTTGATACTGGAAAGGACACAACAAAAAAAGAAAACTAAAGACCAATATCCCTTATCAATATAGATGCAAAGATTCTCAATAAAATCCTAGAAAATTAAATTCAGCTACACATTGAATAAGTAATCCATCATGCCCAAATGGGCTTTATCTCGGTTTTACACCTTTTAAAAGACAAATGGTAACACAGGTTGCAGTCTGTTTCTGTTCTACTCTTTGCTTTTTATTTATTTAGTTTGTCTTGTTGGCAAACATCTTACATGAATGAGTATGCAAGGGTCTTTTTTTATCTCTTTTACAGCTTTAAAGTATTCTACTCTAGGGGTACATCCCGATTCATTTTACTAGTCCCTTAGATTTTAAAGTTGCTGTTTCAATCTCTGTATCTATAAATTTGTTTCCTCATCCATGTCATTTTGCATGCATGTATATGTAGGAAAATTTCTATATCTATACTTGCTAGGTCATTGGATACATTCCTTGTAATATTGCCATATTGCCAAAAATAGGGTTATATCAATTATCCTGTTAAATATCATCACAAACCTTAAATATCTGGGACATTGTGGGCTCTGGCCATCAAGCACACAGTCTTTCAGGCTCTGCAATATATTCTATAAAACATACCTTTGGTTGAAATGAATTGAAGGTATTTGAGGCAACTGGAGCTTTGAAAGCTACCTTGAAGTTACCATTGAGGCTGGATTTTTAGAATGTTAGTGTTTATAGATTAAATTCATCATTTATTCAAAGATATTTAATTAATTAATTAATAATTAAATACAATATGTAGTGAAACCTAAACATTTTCTCATTGGAGTTTCATCATTATTTCTTCCATTGATCCTTGGAAAAGGGATCTTTGTTATATATATTTAAAGTAAGGAAGGAATTTGGAAATGGTAGAAAGTATCAGCAAAGTTCACCATTGACTGAAATAATTAAAAAATTGGCTTAGATGGATGTGATTCTTCCTTGTACACCTATGATCTTGCCTACTGAGGAAAATCATTCTCTTACTTCTATTCTTTCCATTTTGATAAGGAGTTATGATAACAGGTGACACTTTCTGATAGAATTTCCATAGTGCTGGTGCCAGATTCACTATCATTTTCTTTCTTTTGGTTTGTATTTTTGTTTTGGGGCTATCCATTTTTCCCTTAGCTAACTTTTCTGGCATCAGAAAATGAAAATGTCTGTCACTGCTCATATCTAAGTGAAAGGCATAAATTTTACCTGAAATACCTAAAAGAATAATTAATATTCATTATAACTCATAATTAAGCTGACAGAACTTAGAATTATGAATGGCATACTTTAAATGTGTATTTTTATTTTCTTTTAAATAATATTTATTTACTCTGGGATTTTTTCATCATTGATAAAAATTTAGGAAATTCAAAAATATATTTTTAAAAGGAAAGAAAATGCCTCTGATTTTATCATACAAATGCAGAAATTATTGATATTTGGTATATTTTCTTTGACCTTTTTGATATAGATTTTTTTCACAAACTTGAATGCTTACATTACGTAATCTATGTGGCATCCTGCATTTTTTTTTCAATTCTCATAATGTTATACATTTTGCTTGGTTCTTAAAAATTTTTTTAGATAATTTTAATGGGATATTAGTATTCTATGTTATATATACAACATAATTTATTTAACCATTCTCCTATTATGGAACATGTGTTAGAATGTGGTGCAGCTAATAACATTATCTGTGAATGTAAGTCCGCATTTATGACTACTTTGCTATGTATAGTGAAAGTGGAAATACCAGGTCAAAGTCTATAATTATTTTTTAAACTCTTCATACAAAATGTCAAAATGCTTCCAGCAAGACTCTACTAATATATATCTCCATCATCAATTTATGAAATTGCCCATATCATTATATTCTTTCAACATTGTCATTTTTTAAAACCATGAACAATTATATCTTCATGCTTACATTTTTAATTTTATTATAAGTGGAGTATTTAAAAACGTTGTTATCCATTTTTCTTTCTCTCTCTCTCTTTTTTTTTTTTTGGTTAAATATCTATCCTTGCCTGTCTTTTTGTCTTTAGGAGACTGACTACTTTTTCTCAGAGACTTTAATGCTTTTTCTAGATGAGCAATATTTCTATGCAATTCCAGTTTGTTTCCCTTTTGATTTTCTCAAACTAGGCAAGTTCAAGAATTTTATTCAGATCAAATCTACTGATCTTTTCTTTGTGAATTCTTTCTTTGCTTTTGTGTTTAGAAATTCTTTCCACATCCACAATGCCCTTAGATATTTGTCTGTATTTTCTCCTGTATATTTTAATAATTTCATTATAGAATTAAAAGTTCTCAAAGGCATAATTCTAATATGTGTCAGGTGGTGGTAAATGCGAAGAAGCAAAGCAAATGAAGTAGGAGGCATATGTGAAGTGGGCTGTGAAGGAGACCTCACTGATCAGAGCACACCTGAGCAGAGACCTGCGGTGGGGAGGGAGGGAACCAAGCCAAGGGACGTGGTGTTCTGAGCAGAGGGATCTCGAGTACAAAGGTCCTTAATGGAAGCACGCTCAGCATACTCAAGGACTATCAAGAGACTAGTGCGGGTGGACCAGAGTGAGTGGGAGAGAGCAGAAAATGAGGTCTGACAGGGAATGGGCTGGGGGTAGGAGCATTCCAGCTCTCATAAACCATTTTGGGTACTTGGGTTTTTAGTCTTAATGACATGAGAGCCATTGCAAGGACTTAAATAGAGGAGTGACCTGACATATCTTACTTTTTGAAAGGATTGCTGTAGCTGCTTGTTAAAGCATAGACAGCTAAAGGAAAATGTCCAGGCAGAGGGAAAATCGTGGCAGGGATCCTAAGGTGCGAGCAATCTGGCACCTGGGAGGAGCAGAGACAAGGCCAGTGTGGCTGAAAGAGGGGGAAGAGAGGAAGACGGAGACAAGGTCAGAAAATGTGGGAGATGGGTAGCAGAAGCTTTGGAGAATTAACATTCTGTCAATTTCTTACTTTCTTATTGGTTAGCTAGTTCCTTTACTCCTTCTTGAGTTGATTTTGCTAGTTTATAACTTTACAGAAGATTGTTGATTTATATTTCCATTTTTTTCAGTATTCAGCTGTGTTTCATTTTCTCTTAGAACTTTTCATCCATCTATACCTATCACATATACATTTCTTCCTTTTGAAATGTATGCTTTCTGCTTATAAATGTGCTAAAATCTATACTTAATCTATTAAAAATGTATTTCCAATTAATAAGAAAGGGATGGATGTATCAATTAGGTTGCAATTATATATATGTATATATATCTCCCTACTTTAGAGCAGCATTCCCCAACCTTTTCGACACCAGGGACTGGTTTCATGGAAGATAATTTTTTCCACAGACTAGGGTGGGAAGGGATGGTTTGGGGATGAATCAAGTGCACTTTATTTCTATTATTATTACATTGTAATATATAATGAAACAATTATACAACTCACCATAATGCAGAGTCAGTGGGAGCCCTGAACTTGTTTTACTGCAACTAATGCCACTGCTGATCTGACAAGAGGTGGAGCTGAGGTGGCGATGCAAGTGATGGGGAGTGGCTGTAAATACAGATGAGACTTCCCTCACTGGCCCCAATTCCTAACAGGCCACGGGGGTTGGGGACCACACCTTTAGTGGTTGAATCAAATGGGGCTTTATTTTTCTTACATTACAGAAAATCTTGAGGAACGCAATTCAGGACTAGTTCAGCAGCTCAAGGAAGGCAGCAAGGATATAGGCTTCTTTTACTGTCCTAAACATGTATATGTCTATCAGCCTCATTTTGACAAGATTGCTGCCTTCCTCCAGACATCAACTTGTACATCCTCGGCAGGAGGAGGATGGAGGAAAAGGGCAGAAGACAGCTGAGACTGTCCGTTTTTGCTGGGAAACAGATCATTTTTCTGGAACCTCCAGTACTAGGCTTCTGATTACTTCATGGCCAGAACTGGGTCATGTTGTTCCTAGCTTCAGGGAAGTTGGAGAAGCAAGTGTCTTGAACTGGGCACATTGTTGCCTTGAACACACTCTGCACTTTCTTAGGAAGAAGGAGCTAACAGTGTTTGCCACAATGGATAGCCTATAGAAAAATGGGCACAGATAAGTCTCAAAAGAAAAATATGCAGATTTACATGTTCTAGTCAATACATACATAAAATTAAGAAATCTTTAGTATTCCAAAATGCGAACTAAAACAATTAGTTACAATTTTTGTCTATCGTGTTGGCAATTTAAATAAAAGTGATAGCACTCAAAGTTAGCAAGCTTTAAGTGAAATGGCATTGTTTTGTACTGCTAGAGGAATTACAACCTGGTATAACCGTTTGGGAGCAATTTAATAATTCATGTGTCGTGTGTATAAGGGTATCTCATTGAAGGTTTGTTTTGCATTTCCCTGCTGACAACTGAAGTTGAGCACTTTTTCATGGGTTTCGTGACCATTTGAATTTCCTCTTTGGTGAGTTCCCTGTTGAAGTCTCTTGCCCATTTTTGTACTTAATTATAATCTTTTTCTTATTAATATAAAGAAGTTATTTGCTGTATATAAGCCATTTGTCTGGGATGTGTGTTGCAAACATTTCCCTCCAATATGTAGCTTGCTTTTTCAAAGCTCTCTTAATAATTTCTTTTATAAACAGAAATGCTTAATTTTAATGTTGTCTAATTTATGAGTCTTTTCTTTTATTGTTAGTACAATGTGTGTTCTGTTTAAGAAATCTTTCCTTATTCCAACTTCACGAAGCTATTTTCCAATGTGATTTTCAAGAGATTTATTGTTTTTACCTTCATTATTTAGATATAAAGCACATCTACTAAAAAGACCGTTCTCTCCCAGTTACTTGGTAACATTACCTTTGCCGTAGTTTGAATGCCTTTATATGCATTGGTTTCCTTTCGAGCTCTTCTTTCTGTTCCCTTGGTTTATTTGTCAATCACTGCACCAGTACCACTCTCTTACCTGTAGTTTTTAAATAACTTTTGATATCCAAGATTTAGTAAGTTCTTCCTCAGTTTTTCCTCTGTTAATTCAGAACCTATAAAATCTTTCATTCACCTTTACTCTAGAAATTACAGTATACTTCCTCGACCTATTAAATTCTAATGTCAACTGGAGTACATATAAATGTTTTACAAGTATACTTATAAAAGGCTAAAGATAGTATCTTTAGCCTCTTCCCAAACAGCACAAGGATCTAAATATTGTTTCACTATGGTCTTCCCACTCTTATGTATAATATTATGGTTATTCAGTATTTTACTTATACCTGCTTTCTGATCATCCCCAAATTAACCCTTATTACCATTGTTTTTTTGTTTTTGTAGTCAATAGTTTTATGTAACCAACGTGATTACCAGTTTATTTACTTATTACTATTATTTTGCATTTCATACATTCCTTCTGGATTCTGTTTAGCTCCTAACAAGGAGCATTTTTATGGGTAGCTCTATGGGTGGTAAAAATCTTTCTGTCTTAACTTCGTTGAAAATATCTTAGTTTTGCTTCATTCATGAATGATGGTGTTGCTGAGTATAGAATTCTCAAGTGACAGTTATTTTCCTTCAGTTCTTAGAAGATACTTTCTCAGAAATTCTAAGGAGATATTTTTTCATTGCTCTCTGGCATCTTTTGTAGCTGATGAGAAGTCTGTCAACCTAATTATGGTTTCCTTGTTGGTAATTGTTATTTTCCCCTATTTGCTTTAGCTATTTCCTGTTTTCTTTGAAGGAGTGAAGTTTTAGTCATTGTACTAGCTGGGGTTAGATTTAGAAGTACTAGAGACCTGTCTCTTCCTTCAGTTGTGGAAAATTTTCTATCATTATTTAGAATATTCTCTCCCCCATTCTCTCCTCTTTCATTGTGGAACTTGTGTGTACACAGCGTTGAGTATTCTATGCCTCCTGTTTCTTAATGAATCGCTCATATTTTTATTTCTTCATTTCTCCTTGCTGCATTCTGCATGATCTTCCCAGGTCTCTCATCTACCTTATTAACTCTCTCTTTAGTGGATTTCTTTTTAGTTCTTTTTCAAAGCAACCTTTTGTTTCCATAGAGTGGTGTCGTAGCCCTTTTTATTCATTTTTTGTGTTTATTGTATAGTGTCTTTTAGATTTTTCTATTTCTTCAGTTCTTGGGGTACAAATTATTGTCTTTATTTTTATCTGCTTAATCCTCCTCATCATATTCCATTTCCTTCTGGTTTGGTAGCTTTTCTTTGTGAGCTCCTCTTCTGCAGGAGGTTTGATTGTTATGGTTGTTCACGTGTGCCCTAGCGGGGAGGGGGTTTCGCGTATCATGGCTTGTGCATGAATCCTTTCAGAACCAATTCACATCTGCTTCTAACTGACCTAGATCTTGAACTGGTTTCTATTTTAATTCCTCAGCTCAGGATTCGCATTCCATGCCAATGCGAATTGAATTTTATAACCACCCATGGTCAAGCCTAGGGTTTCGATTTCCAGCAGGTGGAGGCTGCTTTTTTGTTCCCTCATGGCATTCTGTAATCATGATTCCTTGCTACTTTCTTGGATGAGTGGACAGAGTTTACCTGGTGTCCTATTATCTAGTGGCGTGGGTGACCTTTTGAGTTCTTTGACTTCACGGAGGGGGACTTAATATCAGCTCTCACCTCACACGGTCCCCAGTTTATTTCCTCATATGCTTTATGTCTGAAGCCACTACGTTCTTATGCTGTCATTTGGACCACAAGTGTGTAAAGTCCTGCTTCCTGACTAGGAATTGAGTGGTGCCTCTTTCGTTTCTGTAGCTGGGATATTCCCTTTCTTATTTTCAAGCTTGGCTCTGCATTATTGATACTTTCTTTGTTATATTTGTGTGCATCATTTCTATGTAGTAGTAATGTCAGCTGGGTTCATCACATTATTTTCTTCTCCTTTATTTCTGTTTTTAGCTTCAATAACTTCTATTTTTTGGCCTTAGATTTTATTATTATTTACCAAAACAACTTATGCTAACATTTGAGGAGGTTTATAAAAAAAATAGAAAAATTTCCCCATAATCCCATAATTGGGGCAGTATGGTCTATTTTAATTGTCTAGATATTGTTTGAATCTTTATTCATACAGTCATGCTATATATTTAATTTTGTGTTTCTAACTCTCTTCTGGTTTATATTTTTTCCATACTTCTAAGTAATCTTCAAATTACTACTTTTAATGGCTCTATGATAGCCTCTTGAATTGGTGTACTCTATCATGCTTTGAAAGCTTCTTGTTTTCTGTTTTTCATTGCTATAAACGATTTTTCTAAGAATATTTTTGCATGTATAGGTTTTTGCATTATTTTCTATGGCTAAAATCTCAGAAGGGAGGATGTTAAATTAAAATTTCTTATTTAGGCATTGCCAATTTGACCTTTGAATGGTTTTTCTCATCTTTTGTGACATCAGGAGTACATTCTCATACCAACAAGTTTTACACCTACTGTGTGGGACGCTTTGTGCATTTTGAATGCCATAGTGACAAACAAGACCTACTTCAAGTTTCAAGGAGCTTGCAGTAAAGTCAAGGATATAGACATGTTAACAACTTGTATGTTAGGGCAAGTGGAGCAAGTGCTGCAGTTAAAATCTAATCAAAGAAGGAATTTTACAGAAGAGCTTGCATTGCAGCCAGGAATAGAGGAAGGAGTAGAATTTCCCTCGACAAGGAGAGGCTGGACAATGTTCCACGGTGAGAGAACATAATGGACAAAGAGCCAGAGGCATAAAAAAGTCTATAGTACATTTGGAAAATATTGAAATTGATGGTGTGGCTGGAACAATGGGTGAGGTAAAGCAGCAGGTGAGAAATGAAGTTGAAGGAAGGCTTTTAGATTATAGAAAACTTAGAATACTTTGCTAAAGGATTTTGGATATAATCAGCCAAAATTTTCACTTCTGCCTCTAATTGCAAATGCTGGTTTTAGAAAAACATGCATTGTAGATTCATGGTACCTTCTAGTTGGCATAACCAAACAAGTCCCCTATTTTACAGGTGAGGAAAATGAATGCTATAGAAATTAAGGAATGTTTCCAAGCTTACACTGGTAACTAGGAGTACATCTAAAGGTAAACATGCTCCCTCTTTCAGAAAATATTTGTTGAGCATTTGTTCATGGCTCTATATTAAGCACTGGGAGAACAGAAGGTAAATAAAATATAGAGCCAGGTCTTATAGGCAGCTGGGGAAAATAGACAACTCAACAATTGTAATATTGCAGGGTAAGAATAAGAACGATGATAGAGATGGGTAGAGGGTATTCTGAGAACACAGAAGCGGAGAAGCTTTTTCAGATTGGTGAAGGGAGGTGGGAGTGGAAGATGATGGCTATATTAAATCATAAAGGATGGATAGGAAGAAGTTTGCCAGGTATACCAAGACCATGATGAGGGAAGGATGTTTCGGCATAAGCAAAGTCACAGGGTAGGAAACAGCATGATAATATGGAAACCAAAGCAGTTTCATATTGTGGGAAAATCACATGTGAGGCAGAATGGCAGGCTCTAAAGTGGGTGCCAGATAGTGTTTCCTGTGGTAAGCAGTAAGGGCTTGGTCTTTTAGGGCAGCAGAGGATCTTAAAATATTTAAGAGGGAAACTTGGCAGGACTTTCTGATTGCTTGGATGTCAGGGTAAGGATGTGAGGGAGAGAGGAACTAAATGGGATTCTCAGGTGGACTTATCCTTTCTTCTCTAGTTAGTTGAGTTCATCAAGATTTAAGGTGGTAGCAGTTTTGTTACAGTAGAAGCAATGCCGTGCGGTGCCACGTGGTGGTGGAGAAAGCCTCATCGGGCACATGGACGCTCAAGTGTTTCTGAAATGCCCGAGAGGACACCCAGACACATTTGAAGGTCACTGCCAGAGGCTGTGCACATTGTCCAATTTTCAATAGTTCTTCTTTGTTGCTAAGAAGCCTGAAGATGTAAAAAATGCATTTAATAGAGTTCATAAAATCTTCTTAAAGGGGTAATCTCAAATGGACAATAGTCAAAGCAGAATCAGAAGTTTTTATCAATGGTAGAGCTCATCAGTACAGAATAATGACAATACTGAGTGATAATAATAGTGACTGATATTTATGAGGTATTCACTATTTTCTTCATCTGATGCTAAGGGCTTTGCATTCATGATATTTTTTAATCCTTACTACACCCCTTACACGGGGAAAGAAAGATATAGAGAATGTATTATAATTACTTGCCGAAGGTCACTAAGGCTAATGCAAATGCTGAATTATGCCAACTCCAGAGCTCTCACTCATAAACTCCAGGCCGTATTGCCTTCCTATGAAGCTGATATGCAGACAGGCATGGTGCCACATTGGGATTTTCCAGATTCAGTTATCAAAATGATGACATCATTGACCCATCCACATGCAATAAGAGGTGAGTCTCCTACATCAGCTGTGTTTGAGAAACAGTAGGATATGGTATGAAAGAAAGAGGTTGGATTATTTCTGAAGCCTTCTGAGTTTGTAAAAGCCCTGAAAACTCCTTAAACCAAAATTATAAAATAACCTATGTCACCGATTTTCTTCTGAATTTTCATACTAAGTTAATGTGAGAAGACAAAATCAAGTCAACTGAAGATAATATTAAAGACCCTCCTTTGAAATCAAAACCATTAGAACCAGAAAAGAAAATGAAATTTGACCATCTCTTAATTCTTGAGCAGGGATGTGTGTATGAAAACATAATTTCTGTCATTGATGATAGGAGAACTTGAGATTGAGGACTTCATGAATTGGGAGAGCAATTTTTAAGCTAGGGTGAAAAAAACCCATATAGATAATACAGTCATGAGTTGCTTAACGACAGGGACGTATTCAGAGAAACGTGTTGGTAGGTGATTTTGTCATTGTGCAAACGTCATAGAGTGTACTTACACAAACCTAGATGTTATAGTCTACTACACACCTATGCTGTATGGTATAGCCTATTGTTGTTAGGCTACTAACCTGTATAGCATGTTACTGTATCAAATACTATAGTCAACTGTAACACAACAGTAAGTATTTGTGTATCCAAACATAGACATGGTACAGTAAAAATACAGCGTTATAATCTTACGGCATCACTATCATCGGTGGGGTCTGCCATTGACCAAAATGTCATTATGCAGCGTATAACTGTATTTTATATTTGCTAAAATAAAACTGTAGACCTCATACTGAATAGAGAATATTGACATTATATGGACACAGATGTGGATTGTATAACTAATTTCTACTTAAAATATCCTTTGCTTCCTAAAAACTTTAAATTCCCTCAGAGTTTAAAAAATCTCTCTCTTAATTTCTTCTGCACATAAAAAGGCTTTTGTGTTTGTTTTCCTTGCCTGGTTCTCCACTCAAATATCCAATGCCTGTGTGACTTAGAATTCTTACAAGATTTAGGTTTCTGTCTCCGTACAGTTACGGAGTGGTATTTCAGGATTTGGAGTCCATTTTCCTGCTTCCTGTTTCTTGCCAGTAGCTTCATTGCAAAAACCACTCTCTACCATCTGCCTTCCTTCCTTTTTCTATTTCCACCCCGAGTTCCCTCATTTTCTAATTACTCCCAACAGCAATGACTCAAACATACATTGGAAGCAAGATTCCCACAGTTGCCAAATAGGGATAGGAAAGTGTCATATTCCAGATTTTCACAAATGATTCATTGTACATCTGGATTTTCATCTGCCAGGGAAGAAAACAAACATTCAAGGAAAGTCAAATCTTAGAGCAAAAAATGTAACATAATAAACATTTGGAAATCACACTTTCAAACTTCCATTATATCTTTGTGGTAGTCCTTAGGGGTGTTCACAGATTTGGTTCCCTCCCTTTTTGGGATATAGTACAGTAAAATTCAGTGCTAGTATAGTATGCTACAGTACGGTGTAGCAATACAGGTTCTTCTCCACTCCACTGAATTCAGATATGACCATATGACTTACTTCAGCCAATGAAATGTGTGTGGCAGGGTCAGGTGTCACTTCGGAACAAAAACTTTAAAATCCAATAGCTTTAAGAGTATACTTTGATGTATTCTAATTTTTAGCAGTAGACTCTCTATGAACTTGAGTCTCTAATTGACAATGTGAAAGGAGCCTCCCCACACCCCGTCCTGCCAGCTGACTCATAGAGGACAGATAACATGAGCAAGAAATAAGTCTTTGTTATTTTAGGTCACTGAGATTTGTGGAGTTGTTAAGGTGGCAGAACCTAGTTTGTTTTGACTAATACATTGAAATATTGCAAGCATTGTAGGTCTGTAAAAAATGTATAACATGCAAATCCCATAATACTGCCTGTACATAGATCAAAGATAATCTGGAGATTTAAACATTTAAAGTGTTTTTAAAGTATTCACTCTAAAAGAATGCATTATTTTTCTGCATCCATATACTAGCATTTAACTTATCGCACAATAGTTTGTGTTTATAGATCAGCCACTGCTCTGGAGGCTCTTTCAAGGCAGGGATAATGTCTCATTCTTTTTAAATCCTGGGCACCTAGCCCTATGCATGGCATTTAGTGAATATTTAATAATGTTCGTCACATCAATGAACAGTACCAAAAAAAATTGCCTGGCACACGATAGGTGCTCAATAAATATTGGTACAGATGTTAACTATCTTAATATTTGTGGTTGTACAAAGTACATCTCTGACATTTGACCCCCTTGGTAGTTCTTAGTATTTCAGGCCTAAAGAAACAGTTTAATGTGGATTCAAAAGTTGTATTTTCCCTGCCCCCAGGGCCTTTAAAGCCTTATTCAAAGATGTACCATTACTGCAACGTTGGCGGGAGGGATGATGTGTTTTCATATAAACTGATTTGGAGTTGGATGCTAAGCTTGCATCTTGATCATATTTCCACTGAGCATTATAATTAGGGGGAAATTCTGATGCCGCAGCTTGGCCAGTGCACAGTTATTGATTCAAAGTTCATTACTTCACCAGGAATTGTGAAGAATTTTATTTGGTTTAAAAAGTGCTTAATACACGTTATGCTGACGTGTTGAGAAATTATCAACTTGGCTGCTTTGTGTGCTCTCCTTGGTCCAATGAAAGCCTCACTTCACTCCCTGGCTCCTGCCAGCCCCCATTTTATTTGTTTCTTCCCGGAAAGGATTTCAGGCATCTGGGAACACATAATGTACACAAGGCTGTTGACATCTACTTCCTTCCTCCTAAGTTTAAATCCCCTAAATGGAGCACACTTTCCCACATCTCTGTCCTTTGTCTAAGCAGTTTCTCCAGTGCCCCAAAGCTTCTTTCACAGGTTCATTCATTCATTCTCAAATATTTAAGAGCCTACGATGTGCCAGGCATTGTTCTAACCTTGTAAGTGTAGCTTTCCTGGAACTTACATTCTGTTGGAAGAGAGCAATGATAAACAAGTAAATATGTCATGCGTCACTTAGCAGTGGGGATACTTTCTGAAAATGTATCATTGTGCAAACATCTTAGTGTGTACTTACACAAATCTAGATGGTATAGCCAACTACACACCTAGGCTGTATGGTCTATCCTATTGTTCCTCAGCTACAAACCTGTACAGCATGTTACTGTACTGAATACTGTAGAAAATTGTAACAAAATGGTAAGTATTTGTATATCTAAACATATCTAAGCATAGATAAGGTACAGTAAAAATATGGTATAAAAGATAAAAATGGTACACCTATATAGGGCACTTATCATGAATGGAGCTTGCAGGATTGGAAGTTGCTCTGGGTGAGTCAGCGGGTGGGTGGGGAGTGAATGTGAAGGCCAGGACATTATCGTACACTACCGTAGACTTCAGAAACGCTGTACACGTAGGCTAAACTAAATTTATAGAAAAAAAATTTCTTTCTTTCTTCAGTAATAAATTAACCTTAGCTTATTGTAACTTCTTTATAACTTTTTAAAATTTTAAAAACTTTTTGACTCTTTTGTAATAACACTTAGCTTAAAACATACATTGTACAGCTGTACAAAAATATTGTTTTCTTTATATCCTTATTCTATAAGCTTTTTTCTATTTTTAATTTTTTTGTTTTTTAACTTTTTAAACTTTTTGTTAAAAATTAAGACAGACACATTTATTAGTATAGGCCTATGCAGGGTCAATATCATCAATATCACTGTCTTCTACATCTTGTCCCACTGGAAGACCTTCAGGGGCAATAACACACATGGAGTTGTCATGTCCCATGATAACAATGCCTTCCTCTGGATACCTCCCAAAGGACCTACCTAAGGCTGTTTTACAGTTAACTTAAAAAAATAAATAGAAAGAGCTCACTCTAAAATAAAGGTAAGACGTATAGTATAGTAAATACATAAACCAATAGCATAGTCGTGTATTATCATTATCAAGTATTATATACTGAATATAATTGTATGTGCTATACTTTTATAGATTTGCAATGCAGTAGGATTGTTTATACCAGCATCACCACAAACATATGAGTAATGCATTATACTATGGCATTATCATGGCTACAACATCACTAGGTGATAGGAATTTTTCAATTCCATTATAATCTTACGGGACCACCATTGTATATGTGGTCCATTGTTGAAGGAAACATTGTTATGTGGCATATAACTGTGTATGGTAACTCAGGTGGGTACAAGTGCTACAGTAAATAATAAAGAGGGAAGGGGATTTGTATTTATGGAGGTGAGGTAAGGTGGTTGTACTAATCATTGCAGGAAAAGGAAATTCTAACTGATAAGGTGTTATTTGAAGAGAGCAGATACCTTAAGACAGTAAGGAAGAAAGCCTTGAGCACATGGGGTCAAGAAGAGCTGGAAGGGCTCACAACAGAAGGAACAGCAAATACAAAGGCTCTGAGGCAGGAACATGCTTGGAGGGTTCCAACAAGAAGAAGCAGGCCAGAGTTATAAGGGATGGGGGTGTGGGCTGGAGTGGGTTATGCAGATCATGCAGGACTTTTTGGTCAGTGTGATTTGGTCTTTAGCCTGAGTAAAGTTGGAAGCTACTGCAAGTTTTTGAGCAGAGGGTGCCCTTAAAAGGATCTGGCTGAAATGATGAAAAAAGACTATAGGGTGGCCAGAACAGAAGAAGGGTGACTAGTTAGAAATCTGTTCAAATAATCCAGGCATTAGATGAAGTCATTGACTTTCAATAGTCAGCTCACATGTTGGCTCTACTGGGAAGCCTTTCCTAACTCCCCCAGGCTGAGTTGAGTCAACCTCTTCTGAGCTCCTATAACAAACTTATTCTTGAAATGATGGCATGGAGCTGAGTTCACTTATATCCAGAGGCTGTCTATGTAGCAGAGTTCTCTCAATTAATTTCCTGTTAGAATAAAGTTTACTTAAAGATAATTGATTAAAAGGGCTAATTTAAAGTATTAATATATTAATATTTATTATGTAAAGTATATATGTATATTACATTATCTAAATTAAAACTTAACCGTAATTGCAGAAATTACTTAGAACTTTGGCCAATAAAAAGATTTTTGGGGGAGGAATATTTTGATAAAGTTTAAAATGCCAGAGAATGGTAATAATAAAAAGTAGCCTGACTCATAATGGATTTTATTATTGTTTTCAAATTCTTTATAAAATACCCTCTTAACGCCTACACTCAGGGTGAGCTGATCTCACTGCCCTGCCCTTGGTATTTCACTGATGGTCAGAACTTTTTCTATTGCAAGTGACAGAGCACCCAATTCAAAATACCTTGAACAAAAGAAAATTCCAGAGGCATATCTTCAGGCATGGTTTGATCGAGGGAACTCAGACAGTGTCATCAGAGCTATTCCCCATTATTCCAATCTGTTTTCTTCTGAGTTGACTTCCTTTTCAGGAAGGCTGTCCACTCTTAGTTGTGAGGTGGCAGACGGTGACTCTAGCCAGCTGCATGCCTTGCACCAATTCACCACAGCTAGAGTATCAAAATATGACTCTAACAATGTTGTATATCCATCCTTGAATCAATCATGGTGGCCAAGGGAATGTGATCTTCTAATGGGCCAGACAGGCCTGGGTCACTTGTCCCTTTTTAGAGCTGGAAACGGATTGGGTCCATTTCACATGAATTACCCAGAAGTAGAGGAAGGGAGGGAAGCCCTCAAGGAAAATTAAGATGCTATTAGCAGAAAAAGAGAGAAGATATTGGGTAGTTCAAGCTACAACCATGTATGACAAGCAATTATTTCCTATTTCTACCCAGATTCTGTCCTAAAGAGGTTCCCACTTGGAAAATTAGGTACATAGATGTGAAGTTCTCACCCCTAAATTGATTTCCACTACAACTTCCTTTCCCTTTGGGCTTCACCACCACCTCCCACACACATATACACACCCACACACAGACATCTTTCATAATAAGCCCTGCTTTTGCCTCAAGGACTTCACTGGAGCTTACCTCATCATGTGTGTGTATGAGTGTGTGTGTGTGTATGTGTGTGTGTGTGCGTGTTCAGAAAAAAAATAATTCCTCACAAAAGCAACATTTTATTTTTCCCTGTTGATGCTATATAAATATGGGTCTCAGCAGGAAACAGATGGAACACTCAAATTAGGATAATTTGAGAAGAATGTAATAAAGGGGCCATTTGCAAAGGTGTGGGCAGGATATAAGAAAACTGCAGGGAGGGTTCAGCACTAGTAACTGTGGCTAGTAACTGTAACTCTGTTTACCTCCCCCAGGCCTGAGAGGTGGGGCAGGAGGGAGCCATTGCCAGAGCTTCCAGACCATGGTGGGGGGACACAGCCACTGTCGATGATTCCATGAGGAAGGAACGGGGGGAGTATACCCTGTCATCTCTCCCCCTTACGCCTCCTGTCTTCCACTGGTGCCTCCCACTGGCAGAAGCCACAGGGCAGGAGAGCCAGTTGACTGAGTCCATTCCAATCAGCCCCTCAGAGTGGAGAGCAGGGCGGAGAAGAGTGGAGAGCCAATCTGGAGGGGCATTGGGTATTATCCAGAAGAGTCCATCCGTTTTGCCCCTGAGTGTATGTGCTTGTCTTTAGTCTAAGTGCAGAGTTCCTATGCCCTTCACAGAGGACACAGGAAGGCTCACTGTTGAATAATTTCACTTCAGTCATATGCCCTCCTCAAACCAGGAGGGAATAAAGGAACAATGGAAAGCATAGCTGCTGCAGTTCTTGATTCTGAAGCACAAACTATCTACTGCCACCACCGCTTCCTGATCCCTATAGCTTCTCCAGCTCCTTAGCTAGAGGGGGCTGGATGGCAGTGACCCAAACCTTTATTCCTACAGAATCTCAGTCCTTGGTGGCCCCTTCTTTATTGGGTTGCTTCAGTATTGCCTGGTTCCAGGCATGGTCCTTTATGTTATATCAGCATCCCAGTTTCTGTCTGGTAGTTGAAATTAATCAGTAAGATCTTCTCTGCATGTTGGCTCAATAGTATGATGAACACAACCTATCCTGGGGAAATCTCAGCTTCTGATTTAATGGAACTGTCACTATATTTCCTGATAGAAGCATTTCTGCCTTAGACACTAGAACTTCCAAGGTCAAGTGGTCAAGGTGAAGGTCAAAGTCATGGGGATGAGAAACAAAAATTCCACAAGTGGATTATTAAATGTTAGGGATAGAGTTAAGATAGAAACACTACTACCTCTCCTTATTTCCAGACTTGTGCATTCTGAGGAGGAGACAAATTATGCAAAATGCTGTTTATATAAAATGCTCTTTTAATGAATATACTGAATGCTGTCGGACAGCAGCTCAACCTTGTAGAAGTTGTCCCCTGACTACCACTGTAACTGATCCTTCACCAGCCATTCCACCATTTGTCAAGCTTTTAGGAACCAGGGAACATGGTTAAGACCAGGGAATCCATGATCACAAGTGCAATCGTGCACTTCTTTTGCCTTAAAAACACATTCTCTGGCCAGAGGCAGTGTTGAATGAGATACCACAGCAAATGGATAGGACATTCTATAAGTCCATGAATAGTGGCACTGGTAGAAATGTTCCAGACAGTAACATGGCAGAGAGGTCCGATGCTAGCAGTAAAAATATACTGTTATCCCCAATAAGTTAAAGTAAATGGACTCTGATTTTCCTTACTGATGAGGATGGGGGTGCATTTGCCTGATCAGTAGCTGCATATCAGGTGCCTGTGTCAGTGCTGATTTCTTCAGTAAAAACATCACTTTTGGAACCACAGCTGTGATTGGTGATGTTACTTGGTTCAATTTGTGATTGTCTCTTAATAGTCTTCACAGATCATCTTGCATTAGGGTTCTCCAGAGAAAGAGAATGAGAGACAGAGAGAGAGAATAAGGAATTGGTTCATGCAGTCATGGAGGTTGAGAAGTCCCAAGATCTGCGGTCAGCAAGCTTTAGACCCAGGAGAGCCAATGGTAAAGTTCCAGTCTAAATCCAAAGGCCTGAGAAGGAGGAGAGACAATGGTGTATGATCTAGTTTGAGTCTAAGACCAAAGGCAGGAGAAGACTGATGGCGCAGCTCAGAGACAGGCATAGAGAGCGAATTCTTCATTATTCACCTTTTTGTTCTATTAAGGCCTTCAGTGGATTACCTGAGGCCCACCCTTATTGGGGAGGGCAACCTGCATTACTCAGTCTATCAATTCAAATGTTAATCTCATTCAGAAACACTCTCACAGACACACTCAGAATAATGTTTAACCAAATATATGGGCACCCCCTGGCTCAAGTTGGCACATAAAATTAATCATCACATATCTGGCTTTTGCTGAATTAAATGAAGATAAGATAGGAATCATCATTCCTGCATTCTTTGAGTCTTGGATAGTAGTGCCAAGCTCTGTAATTCCTCCAGATGTGTGGCATTGTTTTTAATTTATTCTATGGGTAGGGGCAGTTCGAGGAGGGCCCATTTGCACTCATTCATTGCCCTTACTCAATAAATAGGTAAACCAACAAGACAATGAGGGGTTGCCAATTGATAAATATGTCTACTTCTACTGTACATTTTGGTACAGTGAAAATAACAACAGGATGGGTCTCTGATGCCATTGGACCCATTGTGAGATGAACTTAGACCAAGACTTTATCACCTGTCTCCACAAAGCCCCCATTTGAATGGTGCACCATAGTAATATTTCAGAGAGCTCTCCAGAGAGCAGTTTAAGCTTAAATCCTTATCTAACCTGTAGAAGGTATGAGTGTTTCGCTTTCTCCAGTGTACAGTCACCCTGGAAACAGCCACAGAATCATGTGTGGAAGGCCTCAGGGGCAATTCACAACATGCCCCCGAGGCAGCATTGCAGGTCCTCCTCAAAGACACCCAGCTGCTCCCTCTGTTGAGAAGCTATGGGTCAGTGGAACTTGGCGGGAGGCTAGAATCCCCCACACTTGTGACTGCATTATGTTCCAGCCCCTGAGACCTAGAATTTTTCCTCTTGTATATGCCAAGTAGCACTTTAGTACTAGTTGTCCATCTATTTCTATTTTATTTCTTGGAATCCCGACATCATTTAGTCATCAGCACAGATCCCTGTGGATCAAGACTTTGGTTACCGTTCATCCCTGTGGTTCATTGCATCCATCTTGTTGCTGACAGTTAAGGGCTACCAACCAGTTGGTCTCTCCCGCTCTTGGATGATCTCCATTGATGTCAAAGACTCTGATTCGATGTCAAACAGCCACTCCTCCATTTCCAGGCTGCAGGGAACAGCCCCACACAGAAGACAGCTACCACAACCTTTTAAAGAATGTCCCCCATCCCCTAATCTTGGTGCTGTGTAAGGGTTGGGTTTAGGGAATAGCTATTGCTCATTGTGGATCCACTTCAGCACCCGCCTCTCTGAGCCTCTGGACTCCTTCCTCTACAGCAGGGGTCAGCTCAGGGCCACGCTCAGGCCACATAATAAGTATTTTAGTCTTTGTGAACCAAGAGGCAAAACTCAGCAAGTATTCTTGCCAAAGGCCAATAATTTTGTTTGTTTGTTTAACATTTTAGAATTATGAAAATCATTCTTGGTTTTTAGGCCATACAAAAATGGATAGCAGGCCAGATTTGGTCCATAGACCACAGTTTGGCAACCTCTGTTCTACACGATGCTGGGGAAGTTCAGTTTGACCCCATAAACTTAGCCTACCTTTTTTATTATTATTTCAAAATACTACGGGTTTAAAAATTTTTTTATTACATGGATCGCTTTTTTTTTTTTTTTTTTTTTTGAGACAGAGTCTCACTTTCTTGCCTGG
>CAUYSK010058479.1:0-29796 GCA_963575035.1 Avahi laniger
TGGTCTCGAACTCCTGACCTTGAGGGATCCACTTGCCTCAGCCTCCCAGAATGCTAGGATTACAGGTGTGAGCCACCACGCTTAGGCCACCAGTTGCCCCTTTATTTTCCTGTTTGTTAAGGTAATTTGATGGATTCAAGCCGAAACAGCAACCTACTTGTTTTTCATCTTCACTCAAGTTCTTCCTTGCAATTGCCAACCTGACAAGAACTTTCCCCTCATTTAAATCAAGGAAGCACACTGTATACAGAGTAACATAGCAGACAGAGGATGTAAAGAACAACATCAGCTTACTCCTTCTTCAAGCAAAATTCTACCCCATGATCTTTCCTTTGTATTTCTTGATTGTCTATATATGCTGCATTTGTTGATTTGTGTGACTTTGTTTTCCTGACTAGATTATAGGCTTCCTGAGGGCAAGGATTATTTCATATCATTGTGGTATGCATGAAGGTACACTAATAAACGTGATTGAAAAATAATCCCTGTTTTCCTTCCTGCTCCAAACTGGTAATGTTAGCCTGGTCTTGCTGAATATGCAACCAGTCTTCTGCTTGGAAGGGTTCTTGACCCCAGCAGATTTTTCAGAACGCTTCCTGTGGTTTGGTTTGGTGATCATGGCATCTTCACATCTCCCCTGACCAGTGTGCCATCAGTCAGAGCGTCTGGATGGATTAAATTGTTACTGCCATGTTTCAGTATTAAACCAGTGGATTATTCTGTGCCACTGTTTTCATAGGCCAAGATGCAGTTAATAGGGCCAAGCCTAAGGGAGTCTGGGCCAGATAAGGTGGAAGAGTAAGAATCTGGTGAATATTACATAATTAATTTGTAGATTGTTGTATGTAATCTTAGTGTTTGTAGTTCTTTTTTTTTTTTTTTTTTTTGAGACAGAGTCTCACTCTCTTGCCTGGGGCGAGTGCCATGGTCAGCCTAGCTCACAGCAACCTCAAACTCCTGGTCTCAAGCAATCCTACTGTCTCAGCCTCCCGAGTAGCTGGGACTATAGGCATGAGCCACCATGCCCGGCTAATTTTTTCTATATATATTTTTAGCTGTCCAATTAATTTCTTCCTATTTTTGGTAGAGACGGGATCTCACTTCTGCTCAGGCTGGTCTCGAACTCCCGAGCTCAGAATGATCCGCCCACCTCGGCCTCCCAGAGAGCTAGGATTACAGGCGTGAGCCACCGCGCCCGGCCGTGTTTGTAGTTCTTAACATGTGATGTAAGCTTTACTTCTGTATTTTCTTTTAGTGCTTGTGTATCATTTCAACAGCTATGTTACAGACTTCTTGAAGGTATAACCGCCCTAGCAGTTGTTCTTTGCATTCTCTACCTGTCTGGTAGATTATTCTGTACATTGTGGGTGCTTTCTGTTATAGATGAGTATACTGATGCTGGACCTGTCTCTTGATTTTTAAGTAAAATTTAATTTGGTCAGTGTCCTGGGTTTTTAAAAATGTAGTTCTTTAAATCTTATAATTTATGGACAGTTTCAAGTTATTGGCAAAAAGAGGTTGTTTCCTAGACTGAGATAAGTCTGTTCATTTGTTTCTCTCTGAGGCCTTTTAGATTTTGGTTATTTCTTGTAGTTTCATTAAAGTGAATTAGACAGAAGAAAAAGGAACTTGTGTATTATTCAGGCTTATCTGATTTGTCTTAAGTGTGCAGAAGCTATTGGTAATAGTTTTGTGATTATACTTGCTTTAAAAAGTCATCCCAGCGGCCTGCTGCTGTGTTCATTAGTGAACAGCACTGTTCAAGTATCTGATTTGAAGATAAAAGACTTGAATTCCAATCCTGGCTATGCCCTTTGTATCTTTGTGAGCTTGGACAAATAATTTAACCTTTGCGAGTTTTCCAGTGCCTAATCTGAAAAATGCTGTTATTACCACCTAACCTAGAGTGAATTGTCATTTATATGCCAGACACTATCTAGATGATTGGGCTACACAGATGAAGTGGAACACAAGACTCTTCTTTTTCCACTTGTTTACAGTAGCATTGACCATTACCTTGTTTGTTAACACTCTTCTACCTAGAACATATGCACCTAGAATGTCTATCATATATATAGGTATTCTACTTGAAAATACTTTGAATATACAGTACTGTTCCTTAGTTGATCATGAATTCTTTGAAGTCAGTAGTACTCCTTTTTATTCCTTGTGTCTAGCACAGTGCCTGGCCCATAATAGGGATTCTTTAAATATTTGTTGACAGAATAAGTCTTGTGAGAATAAGGTACTGTAAGTGAAAGTATTTTGTAATGGTTTAGTGTCCTATTTTAATTGTTTTGATTCATGTTTTGCACCGTTAATGCTAAAATGAGAATTTTTAATCAGTTGGTATATATTTTAGACTGCAAGTTACTTTAAAAAATACATATTAAAAAGAATTAGGGCCAGCCATTTCATGTTCTTTATCTATTATCTGCATATAATATTTGATCATTAAAAGTACATTGAGGACCTAAATATGTTTTGATACAATGCTAACTGATTAGTATTTTCCAATTTATTATAATATGCATCATTTTAGTGTATTAAAGCATGTACATATTTCTATAAATATGGTGCTATTACCCATACACAAATTTTGAAGGCTATATATAAGCTGAAGTGTCTATCAACAAGCATTCAAGACTTGAAGTTACAACATTTCAGTGTGTATTTTAATAATCAGCTTGTTGGCTGTCATAACCAGTGAGTTTTACCCTGACTTCAAAACTCCTACTCTTCCATCTATGGGCAGTGCTCTGCATAAATAAGATCAGATTAACTCAATTTAAAGTTCTTACACTGGTAAACATGTGTGATGCCCTGGAAACCCAAGTCAATTTTTATAGGTAGACTATCTGAAATTCTCTTAAGCTGTAATTCAAGCTGCTTTGTGTCCTTAGAGAGCAAGTTCATGGAGATCGTATGGAGGTCCTCTCTTTTTTTAATTCTCAGAAACCAGATGCTTGTAGTAGCCTTGTAAGTAGGAAATGTATGAAAATGCTATTAATTTCTATGTCCCCAGTGTTTGTAATACTGTTCATTTGCATCCTTGGCTGCAGTCAGATTGAACTGCTTCTTCCTCTCTGAACATACCCAGGAACTTTTTAACTTTCTTGCCCTGGCTTTTATTTTGTCTACCTGAATCGATACCCCTCCCCCATCTTGTATCTCTTAATAGCAGTATATATACGCTTAACTTTCTTCTGGTAGCTACTATAAGATTTTTACTCCTCAGTCTCTTCTCCCTTCTATTAATATATTTCCCTTCTATAACATTTTGTTTCAGTATGGCTTTCAGATTCTGTCTTACATAATTAATTGTTTACATCTTAACTCTTAACTACATTTTTGGCTTCTTGAGGGTAGAGAACTCATTCCTCTATCCTTGCAGTATCTGGCGCAAGGCTCCCAACATAATGCATAGTACATGATAGTTTTCAGTGATAGAGTTTGTTTTGGTGTGAGACACACTGGGAAACTATATTGTGAAATAATATTAGTACCATTTGCTGTAATTTACTGTCAACTTGCTTGTTTTGTTTTTCAGTGGCTGCCAGCTGAGTATAGAATATAAATTTTTCAAAATTAGACTCATTAAAATCAGCTAGTTGAGGAATTCCTTTTTTTTTTTTTTTGGTGAGATAGGGTCTTACTCTGTTGCCAGGGCTAGAGTGTAGTGTCATGATCATAGCTCACTGCAACCTTAAACTCCTGGCTCAAGTGATCCTCCTGCTTTAGCCTCCAGCATAGCTGAGTAGCTGAGACTGTGGGTGTATGCCACCACACCCAGCCAAGTTGTTTTTGTTTTTGTTTTTGTTTTTTTGTAGAGACTGGGCATACCTATTACCCAGGTTGGTCTTGAATTCCTTGCCGCCTTCCCAATTGCTAGGATTGCAGACAGAAGCCACTGTGCTGGACCCCTTATTTAAGGCACTAGACTATTTTAGTAACTTGGTTATCCCAAATTTAGCATTTGAGGATTGTGTTTATCAGTAGATGATAGTTTATTTATCAATACATACTAAGTGGTTACTGTGTGCCAGGACTGTGCTGTGGGAGGAATACAAAAGGACTTAAAACTTAGACCTTGTCCTCTGAGTTCTGCTTCATATGGTTGATAAGTGACTTAATCATAACTTGTCTAAAACTATATAGGAGTACAGTATTTAGCATGGAGAATTATTCTGTAAGTATTCTAAATGCAGGTTTTCTGCATTTAGAAAACCTGATATTAGAATCTAAATTAAGAAGTGGATGAATTAGGGCATTATTTTTGGCTTTACTAACTAAATTGTTGGAAGCACCTTCATTGGACAGTATTTCATTAGCAGCTAATGTGAATGCATTTCTGGTTCCATACAAGATCTACCCTCTTAGAGAGTGCTGAGGAGAAAAAAGAGATTTATAAAACGAGATCACTTTTCTTGAAATGTATTTTATTGTAAATGAGTTCAGACTTACGACATTACGACAAGAGAACACATCATCTAACGTTGTGCTTATAAAGTACAAAATTGAGTTTTATATGGTAGGTACTCAGAAGTTGAGAGAGAGATTAAGTCCTGGGTTGAAGGTACTGAAGATGACTTCATGGAGAGAGAAGGGACTTGAACTGGGCCTATTCGTTTGGGGTAGGTATAGAAGAATGGAGAGCTTTAAAGCGTAATTGTGGTCAGGATCTAATGGTAAGATAAACAAGTCCTCTCAAATTGAGGGTCCATATTTATGAAATAATAGAAAATTCGAACTGAGATTATTAAAGTTCTTGAATGGAAGATTAAGGAATTATATCTAGCAGATACGCTATGTTGAGTGAATGTGTGTCCCTGAATAGGCAGTGACAACATGAAAAAAGTGTATGAAAATATTTAATTTATAAATGAACTGAAAAGGAAAATAAAAATGCCTTTAGATCTTATCTTTTTATGACATCACTTCCCTTTTTGGGACTACATATAAAGGTTTCTGTGGGACCGATGGCTCACATTTGTAATCCTAACACTTTGAGAGGCCCAGGCAGTAGGATCACTTGAGGCTAGGAGTTCCAGACCAGCCTGAGCAACATAGTGTGAGTCCCAGTCTCTACAAGAAATACAAAATTTAGCCAGGCGTGGTAGTATGTGCCTGTAGTCCCAGCTACTTAGGAGGCTGAGGCAGGAGGATTGCTTAAGCCCAGGAGTTTGACATTGCGGTGAGCTGTGATGGTGCCACTGCATTGTCTGGGCAACAGAACAAGACCCTGTCTCAAAGAAGTAAGTTTTGGAGGAGATAGAAGCGGTGAAGTTAAAACTTATTTCTTGTTCAATTTCCCTACTTAATAGTTTAACATGTTTTGTTAAATAAGCAGGAGCTGATTTATTGTCTAAATGACTCCCACCAGTCCTTTTGTTCGTTCACAGAAGTCTTCCTTTAGTGGAAGCTAGAATCATTTTGTATTAGCACATTCAACTCTCGTTTGTTTGTTCAGAGATTTTTTTCTTTTAAATTTAGAATACTGTTTGAGATCTAATACATGATTTTTTTGTGAGTTGCTCACTAATTTTTCACGTATATGCAAGGGAAACTTACTTGACATCTAATGCAGTGAAGAAATGATGTTTAAAGTAAAAGTGAATTGTGGTTTAAATATATACATTTAAAGTGCTGATTAATATTACTTCGTTAAATAAAATTAAATGTTTTAATAAATATTTGCTTATACTCTGATGTCATAGTAGAATATTTGTTACCTCTTTTTAGATTTAATTTTTACATACAATAATTATACATATTTATGGGAGTACATAGTGATGTTTCAATACATATAATGTATAATCAGATCAGGGTAATTAGCATATCCATCATCATTTATCATTTCTTTGTGTTGGAGACATTCAATATCCTCCTCCTAGCTATTTGAAACTATTATGTTATTGTTAATTGTAGTCATCCTACAGCATAGTAGAACATTGGAACTTGTTCCTCCTTCCTATCTGTGATTTTGTATTCTTTAACAAATCTCTCCCTATTCCTCCCATTCTTACCCTTCCCAACTTCTAGTACCTTTAATTTTTGTAAAAATATGTACACAGGTACACAGGATTTTTAAAATGGGAAATGAGGTTAGATGGTGGCTGAAGGGAAACTAAAGGAAAAATATTTTTCTCAGGGTTCTGGCAGTCATAATTTTTAGCTTCCTTAGCAGCTTTTATTTCTAGCATATTCTTGTAGACTTTCCTGATTGGAGTTTGAATTAATTTGATTCTTTCTTATGTGGAAATAGCAGAGAAGCTAACTGTGCAGATTTATGACTCAAAATTATACCTATTTGTGCAGTAAGGAATGCTCTATCGTCCAGCATTTGTGTGGTTTTGTGGACTTTAGGATAAAACTATTCATGAAGTCTTTCTTTTACTTCTACATGAAGTCTATATGTTTTACTTCTATATGTTTTATTGCTTTCAGCAAAAACAGGCACCTTTCATATTTTTTTCTTTATGAATCATGTATTTTCACTTCTCACCAAAGAAAAGCAGAGAATTCGACCCTATCTCTCTACCCCTCCACCCCACATCCAAATGCATTTGTGCCCTTCTCCCAGTAGATGGCAACAATTAGACTGATTTTGGAGAAGATTCAGTCGTCTTAACTTTGTGATCAGATCTGCTTGCTAATTATTGCTCAACTCTCATTAGGAATTTTAGCGTTTATTTTCACATCTTAGCTTCAGAATACTTTTTTCAGAAAACTAGACTATTAATTATAGAATTTGTCTTCTTTTTTGCTCTACTCTTCATCATGCCTTTTGAGAAGTTTTGCCCTTCCAGTTGTTGCTATGAGGGTAAGACTTGGGGAATTTCAGCTTTTGGTGTGGCACTGTAAGATAATCTGCTTCTGTCTCTTCTACCCATCTAATATTACTTTTCAGCTGCCTGTATATTAGGCCATGACATTTTTTCCAGATATCTTCTCATTACACTAACTAAGGACCACTGAAAGGAATTAACTGAAGAGATAATAGACCATCATTTAGTATCTTCACTGTGGTGCCTCTTTTAATTGATAACTTATTTCTTCAATCAGCTAAGGAACTGATAAATTCACGTGTGCTGGAATAGCAGAATTTCTCTGCTGTAGGATGGGCCTACTATTTATGTGGTTGCTTACATTCAGTCATGTGTGTTAAAGCTTTGTTTCTTGTTACTAAAAAATAAAATTAAGATGTTTCATAATCACACAGTTAACTTCTGAGAGTTTATATTTCAGGAAACCTAGAACTTTTTCATGATGCTTGCTGAGGTTATTTAAATTTTTAATGCAATAGTAAAGGATTTGGGAAGTTTTCTATATTTGTTAAGAGAGTTGTAAAGTTAGAAATAATGTAGTCTATAGTTATTTTAAGGAATGTAAAGTCAAGGACTTAGTAAAACAACAGTTCTAAAACAATTCTAGAATTCTTTCTATTTTAAGGGTTAGTATTAGAATCATGGCACAAGGAAAGAAATTATCTTGATTTCAGCAACTGCTCATTTATCTATAAAGGTGTTGCTTGAATTGCATTTAGCAAAATACTCAGGACATCTCTGCTCTCAGTGAAGTTTGTCTGGCCCTGGAGATAGAATTAATGTATAGGAGTAATAAGCAAATGATATGTATTATTGTAAGTATTTTTGAGCACTTATTTCAAGTGCTAGGCCAAGAGGATTATAAAGATATATAAAAGTATTGTCCGTGGCCTTCAGTTTATAGTCTTATAGGGAGGGTGGGAAACTTGGGTACAAAATCAACCATAAAAACTCTTAAACTGAATTCTGAGACATTACACAGGTGTTTCATTATGTCACCAGCTGTTTAGAATAGAGAATGGTGAAAATATTAGCAAGATATTTCCTAGAATATTGTATTATCTGTATCCATGTATGCTTGCCCATGTTGAATTCTAAATTCCTTGTTACCTTTCTGTCTGTAACTAACAATAAAATATGTGTAACATAATCTAATAATCTAGGTAAATCCAGTGGCGTGGGAGATTGCTAGGATAAGAATAATAAGGTAAGGCATTGTGAATATTAATAGCAACAACAGCAGCTAACCACTATTGAATCCTTCCCTTGGCTCAGTGCCTGGCTCATGGTACTATATAGAGGTTAGGAGAGTCTCTGGGGATGGGGGATAATGTGATAATTTCAAGTGATAAAGGAGTTTAGTGAAGCAGTTGAGACAGATTCAGTTTAAATCCAGGCTCCAACATTACTAGCTGGGTAAAACTTGGGTAAGGCACTATTTTTTACTTCAGTTTTCCTATCTGTAAAATGGGAATTATAATAGTATCTATGTTGTTGTAAGGATTAAATTAATTAACATTTGTAAAACTTTTAAAACAATGCCTGGTACAGGATTGTAAGATACTCTTTTTGGAAGGGAACATTTTTTATTTTCCTTTTCTTTCCATCTGAAAAGACAGGTTTGAGAAGATGGATTTCTCTGATATCTTGGAATTATTTGGTAAAGTTTAAAGGAGATTATTGAGAATATTGATGGACTCTGCAGCAAGATGAACTTGGGTTCTAGTTTTCTCGTTGTTTGATTTGGGGCAAGTTACTTAATGTGTAAATTATAGAAAATACATACTTCTCAGGATTCTTTCCAGTTTTTAATGAAAAAGTGAAGTCCTTAGCACAGTGCCTAGCTGACAGGTAAGTGATCAAATAGTATTTGCTATGTTTAAAATTTCCTGGTTAGGATATTGGATCCAAAGAAGTTTAATAGTGGTTTTTATTCTGTAATAGTAGTTCTTTTAAATGATATCTTATTTTCACAGTGATATAAATGTATAAAATTATAGTCCATAGAGTGTGAATTCATTATTTTTAAGATGTTATGATTTAGGTGTTGGGGTGAATTTAGTGGACAATTAAAGTGAAATTTAAAGACTGAAAGGAAAAATAACCCTGACTTGGATTAAATACTTTGAAGAGTCTTTTTGGGGGCAGTTGCTAAATTTGGTTCAGGTTCAAGTGTTTTATCACTGCTGATTATAGTCTGTTTGACTCCTTATATTTTCAAATAAGTAAAGTCAATATTAGCAGTGTGACATGGCTTTAAGTTTTTTTTGTTTTTTTTTTTTTTTTTTGAGATAGAGTCTCACTCTGTTGCCCTGGCTAGAGTGAGTGCCGTGGTGCCAGCTTAGCTCACAGCAACCTCAGACTCCTAGGCTCAAGCGATCCTACTGCCTCAGCAGGCATGAGCCACCATGCCCGGCTAATTTTTTCTATAAATATTTTTAGCTGTCCAATTAATTTCTTTCTATTTTTGGTAGAGACGGGGTCTCACTGTTGCTCAGGCTGGTCTTGAACTCCTGATCTCAGAACGATCCGCCCGCCTTGGCCTCCCAGAGTGCTAGGATTACAGGCGTGAGCCACCGCGCCCGGCCTGCTTTAAGTTTTTTGATATCTTTATTTTGATATAATCTCAGACTTACAAAAATTTTGCAAAAATAGTATAAGGGACATTTCATGTTCCCCATTACCCAGTTCAAAGTCAAGCTCTTTTTTTTACTGATAGAGGATAAATTCGTTTTCTCTTAAAACTTTTTTTTTAAGCCTCGTGTGGTAGCTCACACCTGTAATCCCAGCTGCTTGAGAGACTGAGACAGGAGAATGGCTTGAGCCCAGGAGTTCTTCAAGGCTGCAGTGAGCTATCGTGGTACCACTGCACTTCAGCCTGGTTGCTAGAGGGGAGACTTGGTCTCTAAAAGTAAATACCAAAAAAACCCCTTTTTTTAAGCAATGAAAACCTTTTTTTGTTTTAAAGAAATAAATGTGGTAAAACCTGATGAGAAAAGAACAATTCAGTGAACACATTTTTTTCCTGTGGTTCTTTAACAGTCATTATATACTTGTTGATTTTTCAGAGTGTTCTGAATGTGTTACATGTTTTGTTCCTGACTCTTGGCCATTGTTAGTGAACATTAGTTTATTACACTGAGCTGTAAGGCCATCACTGGCTATTGGACAGTCCTAAATGGCCTGTTTTTATAGAATTTAATTGCTTTGTACAGTGAGCATGCCCTCTCTCCCCTTAAAGACAATGATAATTTTGATAGCTCTAAGATATTTTTAAAAGTATGAGTTCTCAACACTATTGTTAGTTGAGGGGGATCAATCAATAAGGCTTTTTTTTTTGTTTTTAAAGATGCTTTAAACCTCTTTTTCTGAAAACTGGGTTTTAAGAGATTATGGAGAAGAGAGTAAATAAGTGAGGACTTTATTCTAGCCAGGCATTCGTTATTGTGTATAACCTTAACTCCTTTAATTAATATTCTCTCTCATACTAAATTACTTTTTCCTTTTACCTGCTATAGCTTAGTAATGATTTCTACCATCTGTGCTTACCCACTTAAAGATTGTTTGGTAAGAGGACTTAAAACAATTTTTTTAACAAACCTTTTATTTAGGATAGTTTTAGATTGGCAGAGAAGTTGCAAAAATAGTTCTTACCCGGTTTCTCTTGCTAATATCTTACATTAGTATGTACATTTGACACAGCTAATGAGCCAGTATTGACACATTATTTTTTTATTATAGAGACAGGGTCTTACTATGTTGTCCTGGTTGGTATTAAACTTCTGACCTCAAGCAGTCTTCCCACCTCACCCTCCCTAAGTGCTGGGATTACAGATTCGAGCCACCATGCCTGGCCTGATGGCAGTATTACTACCTATACTTTATTTGGATTTCCCTGAGTTTTTACCTTGATGTCTTTCTATTCCAGGATCCCATCTAGGGTGTCACATGACATTGAGTGACTTTAAAAAACTTAATAGTTTTTGAGGCATTTATTTCTGATCATATAGAGCAATCATTAAAATTAGAACAAAGAAAAATGTAAGAAAGGAAACTAAGAATCATCCATAATCTTACCACCTGATATAACCACTGTAAATATTTTTTATGTAGTATTTTCTTGTAACTTTTTTTTTGAACTTTATGAAGAACTTTAAAAGGCCAAAGTTTAACACTTGTTTTTTTTTTTTTGGCCTAAGGAGAAGACACCCCCCCCCTTTTTTTTTTTAAATTTCAGGGTGTTACAGGGGTACATACATTTTGGTTACATAAATTGCTTTTGTACAGTTTGAGTCAAAGTTAAAAGTGTGCCCATCACCCAGATAGTGTGCATTGTACCTGTTAGGTGTGAATTTATTATTCATCCCCTCCTCCCCCCCCACCTGCTTGATTTCCGGTGAGTTTTATTTCTATATGTGCATGTAAGTGTTGTTCGATTAGTTCCAATTTAATGGCGAGTACATGCGGTGTTTGTTTTTCCATTCTTGTGATACTTAACTTAGAAGAAATGGACTCCAGCTCCATCCAGGATAATACAAGAGATAGTTCACCATTTTTTATACCACATTTTATTGATCCTCTCATGTATTGATGGGCACTTGGGTTGTTTCCACATCTTTGCAATTATGAATTGTGCTGCTATGAACATTAGAGTGCAGGTGTCTTTTTTTCCTTTGGGTAAATACCCAATAGAGGGATTGCTAGATCGAAGGGTAGGTTTGCTTTTAGTTCTTTGAGGTATCTCCATATTACTTTCCATAGAGGTTGTACTAGTTTTCAGTCCCAGCAACAGTATATAAATGTTCCTATCTCTCCAAATCCATGCCAGCATCTGTTGTTTTGGGATTTTTTTGATAAAAGCCATTTTCACTGGAGTTAGGTGATAATGTCATTGTGGTTTTGATTTGCATTTCCCTGATTATTAGAGACAATGAGCATTTTTTCATGTTTTTTTGGCCATGTCTATTTTCATTTTGAAAAGTTCCTGTTAATGTCTTTTACCCACTGTTTAATGGGGTTGTTTGAGTTTTGTTTTGTTTTGTTTTGTTTTTCTTTTTCCTGCTGATTTGCTGGAGTTCTTTGCAGATTCTGGTTATCAGCCTTTTATTGGATGTATAACATGCAAATATTTTCTCCCATTCTTTATGTTGTCTATTTACTCTGATGATTGTTTCCTTGGCTGTGCAGAAGCTTTTTAATTTGATCAGGTCCAATTTATTTGTTTTTGTTGTTGTTGTGATTGCTTTTGGGGTCTTCTTCATAAATTCTTTGTCTAGGCCACTGTCTGTAAGAGATTTTCCAACATTTTCTTCTAGAATTCTTATGGTTGCATGCCTTAGGTTTAAGTCTGTTATCCACTGTGAATTAATTTTTGTGACTGGTGAGAAGTGCGGATCCTGTTTCAGTCTTCTACACGTGGCTATCCAGTTTTCCCAGCACCATTTATTGAATTAGGGATTCTTTTCCCCAGTGTATGTTTTTGTCTGCTTTGTCAAAGATCAGATGGCAATATAGGTTGGTTTTAGATCTGGGTAACCTTTTTTTTAATGAAAGGAGATCCATATTGTTTCTTCGTATTATTATATGATGAACATTTTTCTATTGCATTATTAGTTCTTTATTAATGTTTCCTTTATAATTACTTGATTTAACCATAATTTATCCAATCCCATTAGATTAAAAAATTTTTAATAATACTTTTTAAAATATTAGCTTTATACCTAAATGAAGCCAGGTTTTTAAATGAAAATTTTGTCTTTTGTATTAACTTGAGAAATCTTCTTGTATATATGTGAAGAACGTGTATTTGTTCATGTGGCAGTCCAATGGGAAGAGTCAGAAGGCTCCTTGTGATGTACAAGGTCCTCCATGGCCACCTCTCTGGCGTCAGGTACTTCTCTTGGCCTTTTTTTTTTTTCCCCCCCCAAACATTCCTTTTTAAAGCATGAATCTCTTGCTTTCTACTTGGTGCTCTTGCTCCCCAGAATGGCTTCTAGATCTCACATAGCTTTTTCTTGGTGCGTACAGTTGTAGCTCAGATACTACCCTTCAAGAGGCCTTACTTGGTCACCCTATCCGTAATGATTCCTTTGTTGGCTAGGAATGTTTTCACCTACAAGTAAGAGGAATCTCAGGGCCTTAAACAGATCGGGGTTTATGTTTCCTCACACAATGTGATCCAGCTGTGCTGTGCTTCCATTGAGGACCAGGTGTTGTGGTTCTGCTCTGCCATTTTTAGCAGGTGGTTCTCATGGTTCCCGAATGACTATCATGGCTTGAAATTGTTGTGTCTGCTGCATTTGAGTCAGGAAAAGATGCTGTGTTGCTGTTTTTTTTTTTTTTTTTTGAGACAGTCTCACTCTCTTTCCTGGGCTAGAGTGAGTGCCGTGGCATAATCCTAGCTCACAGCAGCCTCAAACTGCTGGGCTCAAGTGATCCTCCTGCCTCAGCCTCCTGAGTAGCTGGGACTACAGGCATGTGCCACCATGCCTGGCTGATTTTTTTCTGTATATTTTTAGTTGTCCGATTCATTTCTTTCTATTTTTAGTAGAGACGGGGTCTCGCTCTTGCTCAGGCTGGTCTCGAACTCCTGAGCTCAAACAATCCACCTGCTTCGACCTCCCAGAGTGCTAGGATTATAGGTGTGAGCCACCGCGCCTGGCCTCTTTTTTTTTTTTTTTAATCCGGAAAGCAGGAGTATTCCTAGAGAATGCCTAGCATACCTCCCCATATATCTTGTTGTTGAGAACTGGATCATACTTTCAGCATAAAAAACAAACAAACAAACAAAAAACAAAAAACAAACCCATGAAGTAATGGTATTTTGTACACAGGTTTAGACCTCTGGCTTTTAAATTATTTTGATATGCAACCTAATAAGAATGCCGTACAATGCCTCACATGTGTATGTGTAAATATATGTATGTAACTGTAATAAATTTTTTTTTTTTTTTTGAGACGGAGTCTGTGTTGCCTGGGCTAGAGTGCTGTGGCATCAGCCTAGCTCACAGCAACCTCAAACTCCTGGGCTCAAGTGATCCTCCTGCCTCAGCCTCCCGAGTAGCTGGGACTGCAGGCGTGTGCCACCATGCATGGCTAATTTTTTCTATATATATATATTTTTTAGTCGTCCAGATCATTTCTTTCTATCTTCTAGTTGAGATGGGGTCTCGCTCTTGTTCAGGCTGGTCTCAAACTCCTGAGCACAAAGGATCCACCCACCTCGGCCTCCCAGAGTGCTAGGATTACAGGTGTGAGCCACCGCGCCCGGCCTATTTTGTTTTTTTTTAAAGAAGCAGAGTCTGTCACCCAAGCTAGAGTATAGTGGCGTAATCATAGCTCACTGTAGCCTTGAACTTCTTGAGCTCAAGTGATCCTCTCATCTCACCCTCCCAAGTAGCTGGAACTACAGGTGTGCACCACCACGTGTAGCTAATTTAAATTTTTTTTGTAGAGTTGGGGGTCTCTCTATGTCGCCCATATTGGTCTTGAGCTCCTGACCTCCAAAAGCGCTGGGATTACAGGTGTGAATCATGATGCCCAACCTACAGTACCTTTTAATACAGTACTATATGCAGTGTCCTTAATATATTCACAGAGTTGTACAACCACATTACTACTGTCTGATTTCAGAACATTTTCATCACTTCAACAAGAAACTGTACTCATTGGATTCTGTTAACTGTTAGGTTAAGTTTTAGAATTGAGAGATATGTTGTGATGTGTTTGTTGTCTTAGTTAAAATCTTACCAATTAAAAACAAATCTTATCCATGTGTAGTGTGGTACTATAAATGGAAACTGTTACTTGGATTTCTTCTAGGAGGTTTCATTCTCTTTGGCAATTACAACTTTTTCTAATGAAAGTATTATTTGAATTTATAAGTAGAAAAACATTTGTTTGTTGGCTATGACAGTGTCACTTCCAGAAGGGCAGATAGGAAACTGTTATTGGAAGATGCCAAATTTATTTGCCAACAATGATTCAAACTCAGAGTGGTGACTGCTTCTTAGGGAGCAATTTACCAGTTCTTCCCCCCACCCCTTTTTTTTATTTGTATATATTCATGGAGTATAAGTGCGGTTTTGTTACATTGGTATATTGCTTTGTGGTGAAGTCAAGGCCTCCTGTATATACGTCACTGAAACAACACACGTTGTATCCATCTACTAGTTCTTTTTTGATATTCCAAGGTTGTAGAAGTCCAGCTTAGCTGTAAAAATTAAATTTATGATAGGCTCTTAACTTCCATCCACTTTCTTATTTAGAGGTTTATATGGAATGTTTTTGTTTTTTTTTTTTTTTTGAGACAGAGTCTCACTCTGTTGCCCGGGCTAGAGTGCCGTGGCGTCATCCTAGCTCACAGCAACCTCAAACTCCTGGGCTCAAGCGATCCTCCTGCCTCAACCCCCCCAGCAGCTGGGACCACAGGCATGTGCCACCACGCCTGGCTAATTTTTTCTATATATTTTTAGTTGTCCAATTAATTTCTTTCTAATTTTTAGTAGAGACGGGGTCTCGCTCTTGGCTCAGGCTGATTTTGAACTCCTGAGCTCAAGCAATCCGCACGCCTCGGCCTCCCAGAGAGCTAGGATTACAGGCATGAGCCACCGCGCCTGGCCGAATCTTTTGTTTTAAAAGATCTGTGAGCACTTTTTATAATATATTTGGTATGTAGATTGTTTGGAAGATTACAGGTATGAATTATGTATTGCTTGTCTTGTCATTTTTGCTGTTAGGGTGTTTTCAGGCTTTTTGACCCATCCCCAGCTATTTCTTGTTTGTTATTCATGCCCCTAGGACTTCCCGAAGTTTCTCTGTTTGGACCCCCCCGCCGCCGCTTTTGCCTACCATTCCCCCATCTTTCCTGGGAGCATACCTTTTTATCCTCAAGAGTTTTTATATTTCCACCCCTGGGAGGTGTATTGCCTCCCCTAGAATTTGGATTACTCTTCTGTAATATTACTTACAGTAATAGTCTGCTACCTTTTACTCTGTTACTTGTTTATTGTTTGGGTTTCCATTGGTCTAAGCCTCCCAAAGTTCTTTTAAACCTTTCATGCATCCTACCAAAGGTTCCAATATCAACACTGTCTGTCTGCCTACATCACTTTGAGTTGTCTTTAAAAGAGGACTAGGGCTAGCTGATGTCTTTGCATAGCACAGGGTGGAATCTTGTCATATCTAGTTCATTCTTGCTGGTGCTGATTTTCCTAATCTCCCCTCCTCCCCCGCCTTTGCTGTTTTTATATTTGGGAAGTATGGCAGTAGCTTCTGTCTCTACTTCTCCCTCCAATTTGTAGCTATTTTTCTCTTCCCTGCAGGTGAGAAAATGAGCATAGAAATTTGGTGGCTATGGTTTCGTTCCGCTCTCTTTTTCTAAGAGCTTTACTGGTTTCTTAGTATTTGTCTCTTTTATTTCCATAAAGAATGGGAAAAGAAAATATTTTATTTCTTGATAAAGATTTTAATGTATTCAACAGTGCTGTCTGGTACAATTTTTAGAGAAGGATCCTATTTTCTTGATATTGTATGTATTATCACTTAATGATAATTTTTATTTGTAATTATATATAGCATAATAAAAATGGAAAGTTATAAACTGGGTTTGATGGGTATGAATTTATCCTTTTAAAGGTTAGTGTATATGAAAATTGGCCTGAGAGTTAGAAGAGTTCTAATCTAATTTGAAGCCTTAGATACTTGAGCATGTATGAGTTTCCTTTGAGTCTTCTGTTAAGTATGAGTAATGCTTGCTTTTGATATAATTCTGGGTTTGTTAGGGATAATGATAGAGACACATGTCAGAAGTCTTTGTACATTGTTGCTACTTTGTACACTGTGGCTTAATAGTTTTGTCTGTCTTTGTTACTGGGAGAAATACTGAATCTCAATGACTGAGTCAGGTTTATAAGAGCATCCTTGTCAATTTGGAGGCATAAAAAGTAAAGTATGACTTTAAAAAAAGATTCAGACATTAATTGGACACCTGGTTAGATCTATTAACTTTCAGTGACTATTAGCATATGTCTGATGACTGTCAGTGTATGTCTAATGAAATCCTTAAGGGTGGAATCAGGCAGCTGGGCCTTAGGAACAGTTCAGATACTCTTAACTGTTGTCTCTGTTGTCTGTATGTCTGCTTTATCTATTCTCTCTCTGAAGACTTGATTCTTCATGTGACTGTTTTAAATGTAGCCGTGATAACGCCAAACTTTAGATTTTACAATCTAGGTACCTAAAGAGGTCTTAGGAGAGGACTCTGGTCCATTTTAGGGTATTCGTCCTGAACCCTAGCTAACTTGTGGTAGGTGTTGTGCATATTCAGGAGGCCATCAGGTATTATGTGGCAGCGTGCATGGGAATCTGGGAATGCAGTGGGTAGAGAAAGGAGTGAAACAGGGTTGTCTAATGTAAGTACCTGTTTGTAGTAGCATCTAGTGAAATGTCTAAGTTTGCAAAGTGCCATGGAACTCTTCAGAGCTGTAATACGCAGAAATATGGAACTTTAAGGGGATTTTGTAAAACTTGAATAGACAGTTATCCTTATTTTTTTGTTGTCACATTAGCTACTGAGAAGTGTTATGAAATGCACTCTGGATTTGTGTATTTTTCAATTTTTAATATTTTGAGGCCGTGTATAAATTAAGAATTGCTGTCTCTCTGAATTAAACCTTTTATTACTATGAAGGTACTCTTTTTATTTTTAGTAATGCCTTTAAAAAAAATAAAGACTATTTTTTAGAGCAGTGTTAGGTTCACAGCAAAATTAAGCTGAAGATACAGAGATTTCTCATATACCCTCTGCCTCCACACATGCATAGCCTTCCCTGTTATGAACATCCTCCACTGTGGTGATACATTTTGTTGGAATCGGTGAATCTATACTGACACGTTATTACCCAGAATTCATATTTTAAATTAGGATTCATTTTGTTGCACCTTCTGTGGAGTTGGGCAAATTTATAATGACATGTATCCACCATTAATAATATCATACAGAGTAATTTTTACTGCCCTAAAAAAATCTTCTCTTTTATTTTTACAAAGAAGAAGAGTCTTATTTGTAAAGTTATGTTGTTGTGTTTTTTTGTCGTTTTTTGTTTGAGACAGAGTCTCACTCTGTCACCCTGGGTAGAGTGCAGCGGTGTCATCATAGGCTTACTGCAACTTCAAACTCCTGGGCTCAAGTGATTCTCCTGCCTCAGCCTCCCGAGTAGCTGGGAATACAGGTGTGCAGCATGGCACCCGGCCTTGAATTTATTATTTTTAATAGAGGTATGATTGTAGTGTTTGGCTGCCTGTTATAGAAACTAAAACAGTATGTATCTAACTATATCTAAAATTGATTCCTTCGTGTGGAGAACACAAAGACCTTAAAATAGTGACTCGGTTTATCAAGTTCTCTTGACTTTAAGATATTGTCATTTCACTGTAATCGACTTTTTAAGCCTTAGTATAATTTTGTAGAGTTAATGGCATTTATACTTAGGTATGTTTGTCACCTTTATTTTTTCTTACATCTCAATACTTTATCCTGGATAACTTTCCTTTTTCTGGTGGAAAAACTATCAGGTTTAATCTCTAAAAACTTTTGATAAAATATAATTTGGTTTAGAATTATTTATTGACATTTATTTTTAGCTTCATGAACAAAATATAATTCTGCTGTCTTCTGGCTTCCTTTGCTGTTGAGAAGTCATCTGTTAGTTTAAAAATGACTCACCCTATCCCCTCATGCTTTAAGATTGTCTCTTTGGTATTTTTTAGTTGCATTATGGCATATGTAGGCATAGATGTCTTGTTATCCTGTTTGGAATCAGTTGGGCCCCTTGGATTTGAGTATTGATTATCTTTTACCAGTTCAAGAAAATTCTTGACCACTGAATGTTTAGATATGTCCCTGCCATGTCCTCACTCTTAACTTCTGATATTCTTACTAAACATATGTGTGATCTTCATTACTTTATTCTCTACATATCTTCTTTATTTTTAACCTTCTGTCCTTTCTATGATATATTTTGCATTTCTTTCACTTTGTTAACTTTGTTGCATACTTTGCCATATCTGTTTACTGAGCTTTATTATTTTATTTTTTGTATTAGAGTCTGTTTTTTTTTTGTCCCTTCCATGTCACTTTTAATAGTTTTTGTTTCCTTTATCTTTTTCATGTTTATCCTTTATATCTTTATATGTAGTGAGCATTTTATTTTAAGATCTGATAATCCTGATATCTGAAATCTGTGAGACTCTTTCTCTTGTTTGTTTTTGCAGGTTCTTATTCATAGTGCCTTGTTTACTAGGATGTTGTTTATGTTCTGTTCATTTTTCTTAGATTATTCATAGTTTCCCTGAGGCCTGGACTGAAGGTTCCTTTCTCCAGAGAAGGTTTACTTTGCTGCTGTCAGATATTTAAGTGCATAAAGAGTTTGCTACCCCCAAATGTGGTTCTCAGACTGACAGGGGACCTTGTTAGGAAACACAGCACCTTAGGGTCCATCCCTGTGTTTTAAAAAGAATATGAGTTTTAGCAAGACTCCCTAGGTGATTCTTAGGCATAGTAAATATTGAGCAGCACTGTATTAAGAGATCAGTAAGATTTGAGAATCCCTGGCTTGAAGTTTCTTGGATTATCCAGCTGATTCAAAATATGGCTACAAATCTTGGCCAGACATGTATAAATTCTCAGGTACAGGTTTTCCTTTTCCTGTTTCTTCACTTCTTTCCCCTGATGTTTCCCTCTGTGTTCCTTGTTTAGCAACAAGGTAACTCTCCTAGCAATTGAGGTGGGTGGAGGTCAGGAACATTTCTGGTCATTTAATCCTAAAGATCTGTCCCCTAGTTTTTTCCCCTTTACTTCATGAGTTGATAAAGACTAAAAAAAGTTTGAAATAAGATTAATTTCTTGAATATTCTGGGTTTGGAAGGTCAAGCTGGGAGAGCTTCAAATAAACTTAATCAACTAATCATTAGACATTAGGGAAATATGTATTAGAACAATAACAGAGATACCACCACATACCGGTCACAATGGCTAAAATTTAAGACTGACCACACCAACTGTTGGTGAGGATATGGAGCAGATGAAACATTTATACTTGTTGGTAGAACTGTAAAATAGTATAGCTGGCTTTGGAAGAAGATCTGGTGGTTTCTTTAAAAATTAATTATAATCTTTCTTAGGACCTAGTGATTTTACTGTTAACGTTTACTCAAGAGGAATGGGAGTATGTATCTATGGAAAGACTTGTAGAAGAATGTTTGTAGCAGCTTTAAATTTAATAATCAAAACTTGAAGATAGCCCGTATGTCCACCAACAGAAGAATAGGTAATGAAAATGTGATATATTCATTCAATGGAATACTCTTCAGCAATAAGAAGGTGTAAGTACTGATACACTCAGCCACATGGATGAATCTCAGGATATCATGCTGAGCCAAGGAAATTTGACACGAGAGTACATACATAGTGTATGTTTCCATTTATTATAAAATTGCAGAATAAGCAAAACTAATCTATGCTTGAAAAAAGTCAGAACAGTGGTTACAGAGTTGAGGGGTAGGTACAGGGATTGATTGAGGAGGAGCAGGAGGAAATTTTCTTGGTTGATAGACTGTATCTTGATAAGTATTTGTGTTATGCTGGTGTTAATGTGTTTGTCAAGACTCATTGAATTTTACACTTCAGATCCATGAATTTCACCGTATGTAAATTTAACTGAAAACATGAAACAAAATTTTAACACTATTGATGATACAAAGTTTAATGAGGCCTGCAAGCTTACTTTGAAATAATCAAAAAATAGGAATAGATGGACGGGCCAGACAGAGGGATACATGGATAAGTAGATATGGATTACATATGTGATTAAAGCATATGTAATAAACTTTTAATTATAGAAGCTAATGGAAATTATGGGTATTGAGCAATTCTGAACTTTTTTTGTACTTTGAAAAATTTTATAATATACTGTTGGTGGGAGGAAGATAGTGAGAAGTGAAAGAACAATTAAAATGGAAAGTTCAGGAAGGGAATGGAATTTGTACAACTAGTCTATTGTACAAATTTTATACAGTAAAAACTTGTGCCCATTTGAAGAAGAATGGTACCTGTAGTCTTGTTGATTTGAATATGAATATGGCTTTTGATATTTTTGTATTTAATCATGTTATTTAGCTGAGAAAATTTTTAGATTAAAATGCTTGAGAACTGCTGGTCCTAATCTACAGTAGTATGCCAACGACCCTTTGTAGCTCATCATTATTGCTGCCTGTATCCACTTATATATAGATAAAGAAAAGATGTAGCGCTGAGTTCAGGAAAACCACATTTGTTAATATAATATAGTTTATCCACCTATGTAGTTTGATTTTGTTTTCAATGTATTCCCTCTTTATGTCTTAGTAAATACAGGGTGAAGTGTTCGTAAGTGAGTACTTAAGATTAAGTATAAGCAATGTTTTGTGTTTTGTTAGAAGGAAAGTGGTATGATAGGGATTCAACTTCACTGTAAAGAGTTGAATCAATGCTTCGTCCTCCAATGTTTACTGTTTGTTAGGTGGTTGCATCTCATTTCAGAAGACTTGTGCCCAACTTCTGTAACAAGTGAGGAAGGAATACTTGCAATTCAGTCTGAAAACAGAACCATGGGAAGATATAAAAATATCACTGTGGCCACTGCTCAAATGGGTGGGGGACAGGATTTATTTTCAAGGCATGATTTTTTTCTTTGATAATCGTACACTCTGTTGGAATTGGGAAACAAGGATTTAAATTAATGAAATGTAGGTTGATACATTTAGGTCAAGGATGATTCATTCTATATCCAGCAGCTTAGTTTTTCTCATTTCTGATAAAAATGAAACCTCTCTGCATTTTTTTTTAATAAAGCAAATGGTTTATGAATGACTCTTTGAAAACAAAAGCAACATTCTTCCTCACCCTCCAAAGATAACAACTTATATTTTAGTGCTTATTCTTTGATAAAATACTTTTATTATGAAAGATTTCAAATATATGCAAAAATAGAATTGTGTAATGAACCTCAGTGTACAACACTGTCAACTCACAGCCACATTTTCCCCCCATACTCTTAGCCCTCACCCCAATTATTTTGAGGCAATATTTGAGTCTGCTTCTCTAAAAGATGAGGACTGTTTAAAGACATAAGCTAATACCATGATTGCATAATAAGAAATAGACAATTCCTTATTATCTACAAATACCCAGTCAATGTTCCAGTTCCTTTGGTGTTCATACTTGAATTTTATTGCTGTGTCTTTTCAAACTTCATAAGTCTCTCCTTTCTTTTTTTTCCCCCTTGTAATTAGCTTACTATTTTCTAAGGATTTTACTTTTCATTAGTTTTGATAAATTAATGATATATGGCTGTTAACGTCCATTTGCCAAATGAGAAAACTAAGCCTTAATTAAGAAACTTCTCCAAAGTAACATGCCTTAAAATGGTGGAACTGGGATTTGAACTGTGTGAAGAAATAGGTGTTCTTTACTACTTCTCTCCTCTACTTTTGACATTTAGATGTATTTTTCCAGACTTTTGTCCTATGCACTATAAACAAATTACATACCCCTGGCCCCCAATCCTTTGAGTCTCAGCTGTTATGTGGTGACTCAACCCAAAGTAGCCTTTTCCATCCCCCTTCCCTTTATTCTCTGCTTTTTTTTTTTCCCTATTTCTCCTTTGTGGTACTTAATACAATGTGAAAATAGTTTATTTTCTGTCTTCCTGATTGAGTGTAAGCTCCATCATGGCAAAGGTTACTGATACCTGTCAAATAGACCTTCATATGTTTGCTAAAGAAATTAACAATATTCTGTCCTTGAAGGTCAGTGCTGTACATACAGATCTGCCTCTTTGTTTTTGAGGAGCTCTAAGTATACTGTAGTATTGAAACTATGTACTTATTAACCATTCTACGACTGAGAACATTTGGATTATCTCTATTTTTCCATTATGACGTATCCAGCATTTTGATTACATACATCCTTGCATATTTGTACAAGTATTTCTTTAGGTTAGATTTCTAGAAGTGGAATTGGTGGTTTCTAAGGATACGATTGGCAGTTTTTAATTGTGGGATGTGTGAGAATCATGTAAAAATTGCAAAGGAATAGAAGATGATATGTAATGATACCAAAACAATGGTATAAACCTGTGTCAGTTCTTCAATCTAGCTATGATAGTAAAATAATAAATCAGTTTTTATTCTTTTAAAAAACAGTTTGATTTCCCTTTACTCTCATTTTGACTGATAGGGCCCAGGAATCTGTATGACAGAAATTTAGGTTTGGGAACAACAGCTTTAATATTTTTCTTGGCTGTTGATTTGTACAAATTCTGGCCCAATATGGCAGCAGTCATTAGCACCTACTTATTTTTGGTAAAAATGCTAATAGTCGAAATGCTAACTGTCGAAATGCTGGGGCACTGGTCTGTGGAATGTGGCATTCTAATTTTTTTTTCTTTTTAACTTTTTTTTGATGGGGAGGGGACAGGGTCTTGCACTGTTTCCCAGGCTGGAAGTGCAGTGGTATCATCATAGTTCACAGCAACCTCAAACTCCTGGGCTTGAGTGATCCTTCTGCCTCAGCCTCCCAAGTACCTGGGACTACAGGCGCATGCCACCACCTTCGCTAATTTTTCTGTATTTTGTGGACAGAGTGTCTTGCTTTTGCTCAGGCTGGTCTTGGACTCTTGGCCTCAAGTGGTCTTCTTGCCTCAGCCCCCTAAAGTGCTAGGATTATAGGCATGAGCCACTGTGCGTGGCCTAGTTGTTTTTTTAAGTTTTGAAAAATATTTGCGACATTCTGAATTTAGGTATAATTCCTATGACATACATGATCGCAAACAAAAATTTGACATCGTGCATTATTCATTAAGTGTTAAAAACACATTTTGTATCTTTTCTGCCCAACTTTTGAGTTAAATTTCATTGCTTTCTTTTCCTTCATCCTAATTATAAACTTAATAATATTTGATCCTGAAAATTCCTATATTGTAACACTGTTGATGTCAGGCAACATATTTATTCATTTGAAAAAGATTGTGCCAATCAGTGATTATCACAATGTTAAAAATCTTTTTTATTGCAATGCAGGAATAGACTTTCTAATATAAGACGTGTTAAAGAGATTAACCTCTGTGATGTCATGATTATGGTGGAGTTCATAGCAGTGACAAGAACATGTATTGAAGAGAATATTTTGGAAGTATTGCATTATTATGTGTGTCTGTATACAATTTTATGTTTGGTAAAACGTAAAATTTGTCCATAGGGAGCACTTTGCTGTAATTTATAGAGCATTTTGTTTTCAACAGCAGTTATTCTTACCCATAAGGCATCTATCTGTCCCCTCAGGGAGGAGGCATTTATAAATCATTCTCTTCTCCCTCTCAGTAGCCCTTCCCTTTTCATAATCACCATGCTTAATAAGTAGCATTATTAGGTCTTTATAAGGTAAAATTTTTAAAGTGCTCCATTATGCAAAACTGAAATGTTAGGTTAGGATCTTATAAAATTTGGAGCTGAATCCAATTTTAGGGACTTTGTAGTTTAATACCTTTTTCCCTTTTGTCTCATCGTTCCTGGATGGGTCTAAAAGTGTATCTTCAAGAAGTACTAAAATGGCTATTGATCAGCTGACCTTCTACCCCCGCAACCCACCCCGTGACTTATCTAATTATGGTAGCCAGCAGGATTGCAGACCTGTTAAACCCAGGTCTATCTGCCATTTTTGGCATATGGGCTAAAAATTGCTGACTCCAGTCTGTAATCTTTGAGACCTGAAGAAGAAGAAAATATTCTGTTAAATAAATTCAGTTAGCATTCTGAAGGATTATAGTAATGCAAATTGAATAAGCGAAGACAGAATTTGTATTAGGGAATGAATTGCTATTTATTTTGGAAATAGTTGGGCTGTATCTGTTTATATAAAATTGATCAGCATATATTACTTGATAAAATAGACTTTGAGTCTGTTTTAGACCTCTTTGTCAAGGGTTACCTCCATCCTCACACTTCTCATACCTGTAAATCACAGATTAAACAAGCTAGGCATGTATTTCTTTGCTTTCAATTGTGATCTTCTCATGCCTCAGAAATTGATATACTTTTATTCTCATCCAAAGCCTCTGCTCTTAATTTTTTTTTCCCTTGTAGAATCCTGTTAGTAAACTATACCTTGTCCCCAGCCTCTTCCTTTGAGTAATTCTTTTCCTTACCTACATAAACATGCTCAAGACTCATATACTCATGCACACACACAGCCTTTGTCACCCTGCCTCCTCTGCCCCCATTCCTTCTTGGCTGTTGACTCTTCTCTTTATAACCCAGCCTTTTCAGAGAGTTGGTATTTACTATCTGCTTATCTTACCCCATGCCTTCTCCTCCCCCACCATTTCTAGAAATGTTCTCACTATTTTCTCAATCTGATGGACACTGTTGAGTTTTGTGTATCTGTCCTTTCTGTGGCATTTGACCTCTGCTTATCCATCTTACTCCCTCTTGGTGTCTGCAGTACCACCATCCTGATTTATTTTCCACATACGTGTGTTGAGTCCTTGATTCTCCTTGATTGGATTTTTTCTTACATATTTTCCTTAGATTTTAGTGTTTCTCATGGTTTCATCCTGGGCCTGCTTCTCTCTTCACTCTGCTTTTCTTAGAGGAAGTGGAATGTCATTGATTACCTTGCTTTCTCCTACGTCCTGCACACCGATAATTTTTCACATCTGCATGGCCAGTTGCCTACGTAATTCTGGATCTTTATTTCCATGTACTTACTGGAAGTCTTTACCTATATAGCCTACATAATAACTCAAATTTGACATGACGAACACTAAACCTTATTTTTCTGTCCCATGTGTATCATTTGATATTGCTACTATAATCTATTTTGTATAATTTTCTGAAGTTAAAAGCATATCTTTTAAACCTATAAAATATATATGGTAAAGATTTTATTCAGCTAATTAATGAGGGGGAGGCTGTTAGGGTAAAGCTGGCTCAAAGAGCATTTGGGGAGCTGGATATTTATAGGCAATTTGATAAAGAATTTTAGGATGAGATTACTGATAATCCTGTAGGCAGCAAACTAGTCTCTTTGGGTTTGTCTTTTCTACTGTACAGAAATTATTTGTACTTTTATCAGACATAAATCTACAATTTAACAGGTAACTTCAGTGTCTGAACATCTAATTAATAGTAAATAGCAAAGGTAAAAAATGATACTTCCTTAGAAAATTAAATAAGCCTTAAATGAGCCTATAAACAATGTTTCGTCTGACAGTGAAAGGATATGCGGTCTTCTTTCTTTACATGTTTTAAATACATTGTCTTAACCCTTGTCATCAGAGCAAGATAACATTGAGAGACATTTCAAATGAGTTTCTGTTTGTATGTATGCTGAAATCTGAGAACCACAATGCTAGATTTTTCTTTTGTGTGGATTCTGTTATCTAAATGTTTCTTTGACCCTCCAATCTTTTTACCTTTTATTGTTATAAGACCCTCATCTATACTTAGGTCTAGTTGGTAGCTTTCTTTTTGGGCTGCCTCCATATCTGTAGGTCTTAAATGCAAAATTTTTAGGTTTTGCCCATTTGCTAATACAGTTTAGACTTATTTTCAGGCTCAAGGAACCATTCAGCATCCCTCCATTGTGGTTTATTCTCTTATTCTTCCATGCATTTCCTCACTGCCTTGGACTTTTTTTTTTTTTTTTTTTTTTTTTTGAGACAGAGTCTCACTCTCTTGCCTGGGATAGAGTGCCATGGTGTCAGCCTAGCTCACAGCAACCTCGAACTCCTGGGCTCAAGCGATCCTCCTGCCTCAGCCTCCCAGGTAGCTGGGATTACAGGCACGCGCCACCATGCCCGGCTAATTTTTTCTGTTTTTAGTTGTTTGACCAATTTCTTTCTATTTTTAGTAGAGACGGGGTCTCGCTCTTGCTCAGGCTGGTCTCAAACTCCTGAGCTCAAACGATCTGCCCGCCTCGGCCTCCCAGAGTGCTAGGATTACAGGCGTGAGCCACCGCCCCCGGCCTGCCTTGGACTTTTAAGACTAATTTATGGCAGCAGAAGTGACTGGCCATTCTCAACCTGTGAGGGCACAATTAGTCATCTTTTCTTTTTTTATTCTTAGGGGGATAGGAGTCTCGCTCTGTAGCCTAGGGTGGATTGGAGGCCAAGGTTGCAGTGGCATGATTTTAGCTCACTGCAGCCTTAAATTTTTGGCCTCAAGTGATCCTTCTGCCTCAGCCTCTCAAGTGGCTGGGATTATAGGCCTTTTGCCACCACCAGATTTAGTCATTTTTTTGTTCTTTGTTTGCAATATTTCCTTTGATCTTCTTATATCATTGAGCATATTTTACTGTAATTGTTCACTTAAGGATTGGCTAGATAAACTGATTTCCTGAAAGAAATGTCAAAGGATCAGAATCTTCTCGATATCCTTCATAATCCTCCAGCCTTGGAATGTCATGGCTCTCTAATGTTTTCACGTCTTTAAAAAAAAGGTAAATACATAATTATTTTTCATTATTGTTCAGCCATGTAGCATAGTATTAAAGAGCATGGGTTTTGGGTCAAACCTCTCTTTGGGTGCTGGCCCTGTCACCTATTAGCTTTATGGCCTCAGGGTTACTTTAACTTACTGTGTACCATAGTTTCTTTGCAAGGTTATTTCCACTACCAATTCTACAAGGTTGGCATGAAAGTTCAATGAAAAGGCACATTGCCTGGCACATGGTAAGCACAGAATAAACATGACATATTATCATTCTTATTTTACTATTAAATTTTTTCCCATTAAATATTTTGTAGTGTTATAAAAATATGACTTGGGAATACTATTTTTATGTGTTACACAATACTCAGTCATCATATTCAAATGGTTTTGAGGCCCCCAAATTGAATTAAATGCCTGACAGAGACCCGAACTTAACCCTTTTGCCTGCACTCAATGGCTCTTACTCTTCTGATTTCTGTACTGAACTTTTCTGATTAACTCGGGGGGTTGGGGGGTGGGTGAAAGGGCAATAAATTTCTCCATTTCCCTTAGCGCAAACATGAATTAATAAATCACACTTTGCTATTCTATAACAGATGCAGCCATTTTGAGTTTGACATACAGCTTCTTAGAGTTTGGCATTTGACTTGTGAAGATACATACAAAATTGCTGATGCTGTATTACCTTCTTCCTAAATTAAAATGAAATAATAAACTGTCTTCACAGTTTTGTAGAAACTTTTTGTTCAATTCCTTTCTCATTCATGATGGTGGACCTGACTCCTCCACTCCCACCACCCCACTGCTCCGCTTTTCTTTCAGATTGAGTCATTTATGTGTAGTTAATGGGCACTCATTAAATGGCAGCTCTCATATTCAGGTAAGATTCTGAGAACCTTATATACATTGTTTCTAATACTTAAACCCTAAAGTTAATAATATCTTCAGTTTAATGGAGAAAGAAGCCTAAGACAAATGAAGGTACTTGTCTGTCTTGTTGTTACGGAGCAGAGCTAAGATTTGCACCTAGGTTGGGGGTATAGAGCAGTAAACTCTGTGTGTGCCAGGGTTGTCTCAATTGCTATTGTTTCTCAGCACCTCTCAATCCCTTGTTTTTAGGGGAAGCTTAAAGGGTATTCATTCCCGATTTAAAGATAGGCTTATTTGAATTCCTTGCCATTCTTAGATAAGCTAGCATGACTTCTGTTATAAGCAAGGGTGATTTCTGTTCCATTTTCTTGTAGAGTTGTTTATTATATATTGTCCCTGGTGTGTTTAATTTACCACACTTTCTCCTAGCACCTAGTCATTTCCTTCTTGATCTGGTGTGTGTAGTTATTCAGATCTGCAGCTCCAGATGTCTTTTTTTGTTTTCAGTCTGCAGGCCCTGATGCTGTAACTTGTTGCATGTAGGTCACTAATTTTGTAACACTTAAGTTTCTTTATTTGTCAAGTAAGACTAAGGGGCAACTGTTTATATGGCTCATTGGCACATTTAAATTTTGCTATATTAGAGTAAACAAGTAAAGTGCTGTGCAAATTGTGTGTTTATTACTGTTATTTAACTCCAAGTTCATAATCTGGAACCTAACCAAGTCTCTTTGGAGACTACACCTAAATAGGGTGCATAAGAAGTTGGGGGTACATATTTGACAAATAAGATTCATTTTAAATGCCAATTCTAAAAGCTGAGAATTTTCTACAGACATTGCATGGGACATTAAGTACTGTCATGCTATACTTAAAGACAAGAATACGTTCTGAGAAATGAGTCCTTCAGCAGTTTTGTTGTTGTGGAAATACCGTAGAGTATCCTTAGACAAACCTCAGTGGTATAGCCTACTACACACCTAGGTAGAGCCTATTGCTCCTGGACTACAACTCTGTACAGCACGTTGCTATACTGAATACTGTAGGCAGTTGTAATAACACAGTGGTAATTATTTGCGTATCTAAACACATCCAGACAGAAAAGGCACAGTAAAAATGCGATGTTATAATCTTACGGAACCATCGCGTATGTGGTCTATTGTTACCCAAAGTATAGTTATGCGGTGCATGACTTTAACTTTTAAATATTGTCTTTATTGTAAAAATAATGCAGATTTCCTTCAGTTTTTAGAATTGCCTATCAAAATAGGTGATAGTGATTTATATGAGTAAACATATAGGTTGGCTTTGGGGCTGCTCATGACTCTGTTTGGGTTACTAAATGTCACGCCGTCCTGACCAGCAAGAAGGACGCAACACTCGGAGTTCTTCCAACAGCGTTTTAATGGGACAGACTATAGGAAATACAAATGGCGAAAGACCCCGAAGCAAGACAAGCACAGGCTTATATACTGGTGAAGGCTAGGTGGCAAACTGTGATTGGACATGCCCTTAGGGTCCTCCCCAAGAAAGGCGTTCCTCTGCTGGCGCATGCGCTCAACTGATGTTT